>JAKCPI010022401.1:0-33735 GCA_023213315.1 Euborellia annulipes | reverse complement strand
AAGCTAGATGTCACCTATCACCTAGAGCCGAGAGTAAGGACATGGTGAGAGGGGAAGGAAGAAGCACGACTGAGATGCGAATGCGCTCACACACACTCGCACAGATACGTATAGACCCTGGCGGACGAGAGACTCACACACACGCAATCAAGGCCGCTCTTGGCTCTCTCTCTCTCTCTCTCTCTCGCTCTCTCTCTACCAACTCATCAGCTGTTTCAACCCCGGTGAGAGATAACCCGTGCCTTATAACAGAACATCACAAGGGAGGAAAAGGGTGATTCTTCACCAGAAGAAACGGACATCAACACCATTACATCATCAACAGCCTCTCACCCCCCTTCTCTCTTCGTGCCCGTGTGGAACCGGATAACAGTGAGCCAAAACCAATTTTTATAATATTATTTCATGAAATAATAAACGAGTGAAAAGATCAGATCTTAAAAAGACTTAGAACTCGATTTTTAAAGCAATTCAAGTGGCTTAGTTCTGAGAATTAGGAAGCCACCATATTGGATTTTTTTTATTGCATTAAATTCAGTCATATAATAAAGGCCTATAATTAAAATAGTCATTAATTATTAACTAATTGTCAATTAAAATTCATTAATTTCAATTTTTAAAACAAATTTTTATATAATTTTTATAATAAAGAGATCTGGATACAACCAGAAGGGAATCCAATTCGGAAGGGAATTAGGGCCGAATAATTAATAATTTTGATAATTATTTTTGATAATTTTTTAATTATTTTATTTTAATATAAATCAATACATAAATTTTTTTTTTTTTTTTTTATTAAATTTTCATTGAAGATCGAAAGAAACCTCGGATAAATTTCCAGGAATTTGTTCTGAAAAGAGAAAAAGAAAGATGAATCAGTGTCACAATTTCAAACGAATTATTTAGATTTTTATTCAGTTGTTATAAGTGTTCGAAAAGGAAAATACACACATACAATTTTTTTTTAAAACACACAAACCAATTTTTTTATTAAACATAGAATTTCTAAGAATTCAAACCAGGGAGCTGGATTTACTCAAGAATAATATTTAAATCAATACTAATCATTTAATATTATATCATTTATCTACGTGGAAAGAATGGAGGCCATTGAGGCGAGCCCTGTGGGGCAACATTTCGAGTGACGTTTCGGTGTCCGCACTCAGAGTTAGTCGGTCCGGCGTCCTCACCCAAGATAGAGTAGCGCATCGGTTAGTGGAGTTTGCAACCCTCCCCCGACGCTGCCTATCAACTACACAACGCATCACAAATACACAAATACACTAAATATTTTCCCGAAAAACACATTTTTAACAATTTGGATTTTAATTTGATTTTTTTTATTTTATATTTCTATCTGTGATATCTCCCCTTTCTATCTTTCTCTTTTCTTTATTTTTCTTTTTTTATTCTTCCAAGTAATACTTAAACCACATTAAGGCTTTTCAGATTTATATTACAATAATAATAATAGTAATAATAACGGCAAATAATATATTTTTCTTTATCCCAATTGGATCACTTTCTGGACTCAAGGAAACATCAATATTTTATACTAACATACATTAGAGGCACCTAATTAACACCACCTTCAGATCTGGCATACCAAGTGCCATCTGTTCGGCAAGAGGTGAACGTCTATAATGTACAATCATCATCCAACCAGATATTAAAATTTGATCTCATATTTTTTAACTAACTTCTTTCATTTCTAGATATATATAAGCACCTTCTCACACTCTTTCAGCTCTTCTTAATACTTTTATCAGCATCCAGTATAAAGGTCTAACCAGCCTTTATTTGGACCCTTGCGAAGCAGATGACAAGTCCTAGGGTAATTAAGGGTAGCTACCCCCCACTCGAAGTTACTTTAGGCGTGGAAATTTAGACTGCCAACCGGTAGTATAAACCACTATAAACTATTTAAATATTTATGAAGTATATTAAAATCATACTAATTAAATAATTTTTATAAAGTAATTCAACTAAATAGTTATAAAAATTCAAATTAAAATTAACAATTTTTACCAAAATAATTAATTTTAAAATATACAAGAAATTGGTTAGGTTGGCTACAAATTGGAATTTTCTCATATACCCGATATGAACCCAGCTAGCAGAGACCCGTCAAAATGACGTCGGAAACTGGTCAGAGATGACCAGAAATGACGTTATGTTTGACGACAAAATGACCTAAAAATCACGGACTAATGTCACAGACCGATGACGACATTTTGAAACGTCAAAAAAACGTGATTCCGTGACTTTTTTTGACCAATTTTTTGACGTCAAAATGACCTAAAAATCACGGACTAATGTCACAGACCGATGACGACATTTTGAAACGTCAAAAAAACGTGATTCCGTGACTTTTTTTGACCTTTTTATAATCTGATGGATAAATAAAATGAGAAACAAACTCACATATAAAATTAAATTGTATTAATAATATAATTATAAAACACATTATTTTAGCAAATAAATACATCTCTTCTCTATCCATATAAATGACAAAAATAGGAAAGTTGAAATTTAATATATATATGACTAATTATAAAATAATAATTGAGAGATTTAATTATTCAATTTTTAATTTTAATTAGTACCTATATCGATATTTTATTTTAATACTTTTGTAAAAACGCGATTTTCTATACACTATTATATAAAAGACAATGTTACAGACTATAGCCATTACAGGATCATCACTAGTTATAAATTCAACAGCAATAAAAGACATGACTTCATTAACTGCCACCATAGATAATAGACTGTCACTAACTGAACCGGTACGATCCTTTGTGTGTGCTAACAGTTGCGCATGCGCGAAATGCATGTGCATGCGCGAAATGTGTGCGCATGCGTATTAAAATAAAAATATGGAGGTAAGAGAAAGTAATAATAAGTGTCGTGATCGGTACCTGATCGGTACGTCTTTATAATGTGATATTTTGCACGTTTTAAAGACGTTACAAAAAAGACGTTTTATTTTAGGTTTTAATTAGTCATTTGACGTCTTTTGACCAGTTATGACCAATTTCGGACGTCATTTTGACGAGGTTCTGCTAGCTGGGAATATTCATAAACAGTTTATGAAACAGAGTTCCTATACTTGTATAGGAAGTTTTCTGGAAGTTTTTTAACAGTGTAATTATACAGAAGAGTTATTATGGAAAACGAGAAAAAACACAGCCCTTTCTGGCAGACTTTCGGTTTTCACCGACTTTTAAAAATATTTTTTTTTCATCACCGGGTTCGGCAATGAAAACCCATTACCCTAGGATAGATTTCATTTAATAATAAAAGAAGTTTTTTTTTTTTTTTTAAATAGCTATTATTTATTTTTCATTATTAACATATACATAATTTGTCTTTCATTATAGTGAGTATAGCAAGTAAATATTATTTCTTTTCAATTAACACGGCGGTGTCTTTGTCTTTGTTATTGTTGTTCGCCAAGCTTTCAATTCCATCAGTTGCTGTAATACAAAATAGATTTTATTAAATTGTTAATAATAAGAAGCCTATTGGGAAACTCAGAACCAAGATAGCACTCAAATTAAATTTATATAATATTTTCTTTGGCTGGAGACTCGTCGACGTTTCGGGTGCTAAACGCCCCCTTCCTCAGGATTGACACCTGCTTAGTCCTGAGGAAGGGTAGCACCCGAAACGTCGACGAGCAGAATGAGATAAAATTTTGTGTTTTATTTCTAATCCTGGCTGCCTACCCAGCACCAATACTATAAATTTATATAATTTTCAAATTCAGATCGGGTTCGGATTGAACTGAATGAAAATTTTTAGGGACCGACCGAAACAAGATTTTCAGCCGAAACCGAATTCGGCCTTAATCTTAGTTTCGGCTGAAACCGTAACCAAAACAGAAACTTGTATTTCCTATCAGGGGCGTATATGGGGGCTTAACACAAAAATTTTTCTGCGGAAAATTTTTTTTAAAGGAACTAAATTTTTGCCGCCCCGCGGAACCTTTCCCCATTTTGCGGAACCAAAGTTTTCCGCCCTGGGATGAAATTTTTCCCTTAAGTGCTTGCTAATCATTTGACTTTTTTTTTTTTTTTAGTGCGTGTTTCATCCCATCTTTTCAGACTCAGATTTCGGCTGGCCGAAAGTTTCGGCTACTTTTTAGCCGAAACCGAAACCACGGCCCAAACCGAAACCGAATATTTGGTCGGTTCCTAAAGATTTATTTAAACTAATTGTATACCAAATGTTGGGTACGACCCCCACCCCCTCTCCGAAATTTGTAAAAATCCCCCCCCCCCCCCCGGATCCGTGTAAGAAAGGAAAGGGGAGTGAATCTTCAAACATGAGTTCGCGTCAACCCAAAAGAACATATAAAGTATACACTCTTGGTCTTGAGCATAGTGTACAATATTAATAAATAAATAATAGCAGATGAAATAAATTGCAGCTAGTAGATCTGTTCAAAGTAGTGGATAATTACCCAGATAGCACAGTTCGTCTTATGTACGTACATAAGACGCACTGTGCTATCTGGGTATGGGCAGAAGTAGCCAATAAAAAGACTCAGTAGGCAGGTTCCAATCACCGGTTTCTTAAATAAAAAAAACCGAAACGTCTCCGGTTGGAACCTGTTTACAGAGTCTTTTTATTGGCTGCTCATGCCCATAATTATCCATCTAAAATGAGAGACTTGCTTTCGGCCCGAATTATTTTATTTTCCTTTGTCGACGTTTCGGAGACTAAACGTCATCTATCTTCAGAACAAGGTAGTTAATGTCTCCTTCAGTTGTCAGATAAATAAAACTAAGTCAATGCTTGCATTAATTCTGATGGTGGCATAGAAACATGCAGATGAAATTGTATATTCCATAATAGTCATATTTATCTAATAACTGAAAGAGAATTTGTTAACACCTTTTTCCTGAAGATGGATGACGTTTAGTCCCCGAAACGTCGACAAAGGAAAATAAAATAATTCGGGCCGAAAGGAACCATCTATCTGTATTACGGCCTTCCTCCACAATGTATTTGTTATTGCCTTAGATTGCTCAAAAGACTTTAAAAAAATGTTTAAACAATTTAAATTATAACAATGTTAAGATACAATCTATTATTGAACTTTTTATAACAAGAATTTACCATTTCTATTTCTATTTCCGAAACAATTTTTCACTTCTTTTGATGCTTCTCCAGTTGCTAACAGTCCATCAGTATTTCCACTTGGAAATCCATAAGTAACTTCAATCTAAATTTAATAAAAAAAAAAAAAAAAAATTTAATAAATAAAATAATAAAAAATTCGACTTCGAGATTTTGATGTTTCTCCACGTTTTAGTCCTCTCTGAGTCCAAAAAAAATCATTTTCAGCATTATGTCTGTGTGTGTGTGTGTGTGTGTGTGTGAACACGATTGCTTAAAAACGCATGCACCTAGGTCTATGAAATTTGGTATATGCTCGTTACACAAAAATTGTAGATTTCTATCAACTTTTGGAGTAAATACGTCACTTGGAAGTAGTTAGTACTTTACCTAATAAGTTTTTTCAGAAATTTTGAAATTTTCAATTTTTTTGTCATATAATAAATTACTCTATTTTAAAAAGTTTTTATTCTTTGACTTTTTGTTCGAAAACTGAATAGTTTTTTAAATAATCAAAGAAGAAATAGACATTTTTTGTTAATTTTGTTAAAAAAAATCAAAACGAAATCATACAGGTGTCATTAAAAAACATGTAAATATAAAAAAAGAATTTGTGAAACAAATGGATGTCGCGATTAGAAGCCATTTTTTTGGATTCAGGGGACCTCAAAACGTGTATATCCATCAAAATCTTGACATGGAATTTTTGACATGAATCTAATACTTTCTCTATATATTAACATATATAGAGGTAAGAGAAAGTATAAAGGATTAAAGATCCGATCCGGCGATCCTAGCTCGGAGGCGATTAGAAAAAAGATCTCTATTCCGATCAGCGATCCGAAAATTCGATCCAGTTTCTAATAAAATTGCCGAATTAAGAAAATAAACATTTTAAAGAGTATCTAAAAAATATGTAATTTTTGAATTTTAATCAAAATCGTTGGAGCGAATTTTGAGAAAGTAAAAAAAAACTGAAAAAGTGCATCAGTAAAGTACTAGTACTCTTTGGCCGATTTTGATTAAAAGCTTATTTTCACGCCCTAGGGGGGTGCCTAACTTAAATATAAAATTTCAACCTCCTAGCTCTTTTCGTTCTTGAGATATTTTGTTCACAGACAGACAGACATACACACACAGATCATGTTGCGAAAAACACTTTTTTTGGATTCAGGGGATTTCAAAATGTGTATATCCGTCTAAATTTCGACATCGAATTTTTGACATGAAACCAATACTTTCTCTCTATATATATTACATATATACCTAGGTAAGAGAAAGTAAAAAGTCTTTCTTTAAAAAGGATCGCCAAAATCCTTTGAAAAGGATTAGCGAGCGATTCGGTATATCGAAAAACTAGTAACTTTTACATTTGTATTCCTTGAATTTGGATTGTATGGATTGGATTCTCAGCCACACCCCCTGTGGGTTACCCAGTCAGAGTGGTTCCCATTTTTAAGGCACATATGCCACCTCAAATCGGGCCCTTTGAGTCTCTAGTGTGAGCAAGGGCGATCCAGAGGTGTTTCTCGGGGGGGGGATAATCTGGTGTGACTCGTCGCACAACACACTATTTTTTCTTAATTTCGGTAATTTAAATGCGCATTCTGTACTTGTTTGACAGAATATTAATACAAATCAAATTTTTAAGTATTAATTTTTAAAATTTTACATTAAAAATAAATTTTTTTTCGAAAAAAAAAGTATTTTTTTCAAATCTCGAGGGAGGGGGAGTAATTACCCCCTTTACCCCCCCCCCCTCCCTTGTATCCGCCCGTGAGTGTGAGATTTTCTTTCACCTTCCTACCCTAAGAGGAGAATGTTTAATTATTTGCGGCAAGCTGGATTCGAACCCGAATCGTGTTAAGACTTCAGATCCGTAATCCACAACTTAGCCACTTGCCTCCTCATTTTATTCCTTATAAAAAACTAGAAAATTTGAAAATTGAAAACAGACAGAATTATCGATTAGCATACCGAACAGAGTTGAATATTGAAGGATTTAGATATTTATATCAAATGCCCTAAAAAAGGGAATCGAACTCAACCCTACCAATATTTAAACAATTTTTCTATCTTATCTGAATTAAATACTTACCACAAAAGTACAACAGACGATCACTAATAGACAACAAACTGACACTTTCATCTTGTTTGAAAAAAATGATTTTTTATATATCTCAAATAGAAGAGATTCTATTGCTTTTGATTTTTGTTCACGATTGCTCGCAGGTATTTATACTCACTTTTCGATGACAAAGTTCCTGTAAACAAAATATTGAAATTAACTCTTATATTCAGAGTAATTTTTCACTCATGCTTTTCATTTATTCCATCAATCACCTTTCAAACTTCAAAATTTTAATTTCCTTCCGGTTTATTTTATTATTTTTTTTTTTATTTTTTTATCATTTTATTTTATTTTCATTCTTTACAAATATCTTCTTTTTCTTCTTCATCATCCTCATCGCATTCATCGTATAATCTTTTACCTGAAATTTTTTTATTAGATAATATTAAAAAAAAAGAGCATCAAGATATTAAAATTTCACACAAAATATTTTTTTCAGTTTCTGTTATGTGGTGCAATAGACGAATAAAAAAGATAAATACCGTGAGGGCCTTTCCGTACAATTCCGAAATTATATTTCAACGAATGTTTATATTTTTCACCTGGTTTCAGCAGATTGGCAGGGAATCGATACTAAATAGACAAACAAAAAATTAGAACAGAAGATTATTTTGTTATGATTAGAGACCGGATTTTTTTGCAGCAAAAACCTCTAAATATGCCATATAATATGCAGTAAAAATATTAAAATATGCAATTATATGACGGCACAAGGTAAATCATGATTTTACTAATGTAAAACTAATCGTGTTTATTAAACCTTTTGTGGTTTGAAATATTATTATTATTAGGAGAATTTTAATTATAGACCACATTTTTGTATTAAATATTTATTAAAAATATTTAATACAAAAATGTGGTCTATAATTAAAAATTCTCCTAATAATAATAAAACTAATCGTGTTTTATTTTTGGAAGGAACTAGTGTAAAAACAAAAATTTGTCTCACATTAAAAATTAAATTTAATGTAAAAAATCTCAACATCGAATTTTTGACATGATCGCAATACTTTCTCTCTATATATTTCATATATAGGGTAAGAGAAAGTAAAAAAAATCTGGTATGACTACGCACCTCATACCTTCGGTAATCGAAGGTTGTGTTCTGTGCTTGTCACACCAGATATTTTGAATCGGGATATTTTTAGTTTGTTTCCGCCGATATTTTGGAATTCAAGCTGTAAAAGCTATAAACATGGACAAATTTTTATATATTTTGTTACCATGGCAACCATTTCTTCTATCTTTTCTATGGAGTACAAGAGTAAAATGGTCTTCATAAGATTTCAATGGCAAAATGAGAATATACATTTTAAGAGCAGAAACGTTGTACAGTATTTATATATTTTTAATAAATATTTAATACAAAAATGTGGTCTATAATTGAAAATTCTCCTAATAATTGATTTTAATCAAAATTGTTGGAGCGAATTTTGAGAAAATCGATTAAAAATTTAAATAAAATAAAACTTACCGAAAAATATAAAAATATTCAAAACGTTTTAAATATTCACCAATTATGCAAAAATATGCAATATAGAATTTGAACCCTAGCTCCAATGGGGCATGATTCAGATAGAAAATTGGTTTTCCGGGACGTACATGTTAGCAAATATAATATGCAATTGCATAGGAATCCGGGCTTTAGTTATGACTAGCTGCGGTAGGGTTGCCTTCGGCAACCCTACCCCCTAGGCCCTGGCGGGCGGCGTCTCGGGATATGACTAAGAGTTGTCCAGATAAATGTATTTTAATTAATTATGAAAAAGAGTTTTTATTTTTTATTTTAAATATTTGATTAATATATTTTTCAATTATTTACACCCTAAGGAAGCATAATTTTAAATAATTTTAAATTTTATTAAAAACCAATGAAAAATAAATTTCAGGGGGGGGGCAGGGGGTGATTGAACTTTCTGAGGTCTAAAATACCATTTTTCAATTATTTACACCCTAAGAAAGCGTCATTTTAAATTTTATTAAAATCGAATGAAAAATAAATTTTAGGGGGGTCAGGGGGGTGATTGAACTTTCTGGGGTCTAAAATACCATTTTTCAATTATTTACACCCTAAGAAAGCAACATTTTAAATTTTATTAAAAACGAATGAAAAATAAATTTCAGGGGGGCAGGGGGGTGATTGAACTTTCTGGGGTCTAAAATACCATTTTTCAATTATTTACACCCTAAGAAAGCGTCATTTTAAATTTTATTAAAATCGAATGAAAAATAAATTTTAGGGGGGGTTCAGGAGGGTGATTGAACTTTCTAATGTCTAAAATACCATTTTTCAATTATTTACACCCTAAGAAAGCGTCATTTTAAATTTTATTAAAATCGAATGAAAAATAAATTTTAGGGGGGTCAGGGGGGTGATTGAACTTTCTGATGTCTAAAATACCATTTTTCAATTATTTACACCCTAAGAAAGCAACATTTTAAATTTTATTAAAAACGAATGAAAAATAAATTTCAGGGGGGCAGGGGGGGTGATTGAACTTTCTGGGGTCTAAAATACCATTTTTCAATTATTTACACCCTAAGAAAGCGTCATTTTAAATTTTATTAAAATCGAATGAAAAATAAATTTTAGGGGGGGGTCAGGGGGGTGATTGAACTTTCTGGGGTCTAAAATACCATTTTTCAATTATTTACACCCTAAGAAAGCAACATTTTAAATTTTATTAAAAACGAATGAAAAATAAATTTCAGGGGGGCAGGGGGGTGATTGAACTTTCTGGGGTCTAAAATACCATTTTTCAATTATTTACACCCTAAGAAAGCGTCATTTTAAATTTTATTAAAATCGAATGAAAAATAAATTTTAGGGGGGTTCAGGGGGGTGATTGAACTTTCTGATGTCTAAAATACCTTTTTTCAATTATTTACACCCTAAGAAAGCGTCATTTTAAATTTTATTAAAATCGAATGAAAAATAAATTTTAGGGGGGGGTCAGGGGGGTGATTGAACTTTCTGATGTCTAAAATACCTTTTTTCAATTATTTACACCCTAAGAAAGCGTCATTTTAAATTTTATTAAAATCGAATGAAAAATAAATTTTAGGGGGGTCAGGAGGGTGATTGAACTTTCTGATGTCTAAAATACCTTTTTTCAATTATTTACACCCTAAGAAAGCGTCATTTTAAATTTTATTAAAATCGAATGAAAAATAAATTTTAGGGGGGGGTCAGGGGGGTGATTGAACTTTCTGATGTCTAAAATACCATTTTTCAATTATTTACACCCTAAGAAAGCGTCATTTTAAATTTTATTAAAATCGATTGAAAAATAAATTTTAGGGGGGTCAGGGGGGTGATTGAACTTTCTGGGGTCTAAAATACCATTTTTCAATTATTTACACCCTAAGAAAGCAACATTTTAAATTTTATTAAAATCGAATGAAAAATAAATTTCAGGGGGGGGGGGGCAGGGGGTGATTGAACTTTCTGGGGTCTAAAATACCATTTTTCAATTATTTACACCCTAAGAAAGCGTCATTTTAAATTTTATTAAAATCGAATAAAAAATAAATTTCAGGGGGGGCAGGGGGTGATTGAACTTTCTGGGGTCTAAAATACCATTTTTCAATTATTTACACCCTAAGAAAGCGTCATTTTAAATTTTATTAAAATCGAATGAAAAATAAATTTTAGGGGGGTCAGGGGGGTGATTGAACTTTCTGGGGTCTAAAATACCATTTTTCAATTATTTACACCCTAAGAAAGCGTCATTTTAAATTTTATTAAAATCGAATGAAAAATAAAAAAAATAAAATTTTAGGGGGGTGGGTGGGGGCGCAGAGCGGAAAAAATCTTTTCAAATGTCGAATTGTTAGGGGGAGGGAAGAGTTTTTATTTTTCATTTTAAAGATTTGATAAATATATTTTTCATAAAGCGAGTTAGATCCTGTTTTCCAATGCTTTGCTATGGGGTAATTGATAACCCCCAAAAAGGGGGGTTCCCTACCCCTAATTCGATATAATGATAGCCTAAAACCACCCCCGGAAAATTCCCTACCCATTAAAAAAAACTCCATGAAAATCGGTCCAGTAGTTTCGGAGTCTATGCGTTACAAACAGACAGACAGACAGACAGACAGACAGACAGACAGACAGACAGACAGACAGACAGAGATTGTCTTTTATATAATAGTATAGATGATTAATTATTAGAATAGCGATGCGAACATGTCAAAAATTCGATGTCGAGATTTTGATGGATATGTTTTGAGGTCCCTTGAGTCTAAAAAAATGGGTCCCGCAAATTGGTCTGTGTGTGTGAACATTTTTGACCATGAAGGAAATGAGCTAGGAGTTTGAAATTTTATATTTAAGTTAGACACCCTCCGAACTAGTGTAAATAAGCTTTTAAACAAAAACGGCCAAAAAGTACTAGTACTTTACTAATGTACTTTTTCAGTTTTTTTCGATTTTCTCAAAATTCGCTCCAACGATTTTTTTATCATAAATCAACTATTTTTTAGATGCTCTTTAAAATGTATATTCTTATTTTGCCGTTGAAATCTTCTGAAGACCACTTTACTCTTGTTCTTCATAGGAAATAGGAGAAATCGCTGCCATGGTAACAAAATATAAATATTTTTCTTTTTTTATTTCTGTCTTTATTGTTTCCGAAAAAATGGATGACGTCACTCATTGTTTGTTGCCTAGATGGACAGACAACAGCTCCTTTCCCGAAAAAAAAAAAATGAGTGACTATCTCTCTTCCGGTGCACAACTTTCTCTTACCGAAGGGTAAGAAAAAGTTGTGTGCTGTGCGCCAGTCACACCATATTTTTTTATTGAGAAGCTAAAAGTTTTTATAAAAACTTTATTTGATTTCAAACACTATTTCATTCAATTGCTGCAGAATTTAAATTAGAAATCTTATTTCTAAAAAAAAAAATTCTATTATACCTCATTTATAGCATTTGGAAAGTTGGATGCCATAATTGTAATACCCCCATATTGATTATAATGGGCGCCATGTTTGCCATAAATAAATGGGATATCTGTAGGCTGGTATTTTTCACCAATTTCTTCTTCTAAACCTTCATAACCTTCAAATTCTCCATGTTCCATGGGTTTATCATCATCTTTATCCACCGGGTAATCATCGGCACATGTGCCCCGGGCACCACATTTATAATCATCATCGCCATAGGCATGTCTAAGTGCTGGAAGATATTTCCCCGTACAAAAATAAGCACAAGGCTGATTGGAGAACATCTCAACTACTCGGCCAGAAGGCGGATGTACAAGTCTTAACAACGAAAAAATAAGTAGTGACGTATTATTCGTTTCACGCAATTATGACTTAATAAATAAATACCTGGCAACAAAACGTAAATCGTCTTCTGATCCACGATTGACACAAAAAATATGATCAAATCCACCAGGGATTAAATACATTTGTTTGAGTAAATGTCTTGGAATTCTCAAATCTAAAACGGATCCTCCAACGCTTTTTAATTTCCCTAAAATATAACAAATAATTATTAGGAGAATGAATGTTATTTATTTTAAGTATTGCACCTGTAGGATTTAGTTCTTCAGTCATTAAAAGATATTTATCCGAGTTTAATGTTACGATATGTTCTTCTAAACCGATTTGTCCTGAATCCTGAAATAAAATTATTCATTTTTTGAGACATATTCCATAATGTTTCTTCTTATTCAAATTTTGAAAGAAATGATTTGATTTCTATCTAATACTAATGTTATAGAAGCTATGTGAAAATCAACTTCCTTTGTTAATGTCGATTAAGAGTTACCCCGGCTAAGGCATTTCTTCTCAAAAAAATATGTCGATAGACAAATGTTAAAGCGTCAAAAACTTAACATCCCCGTATTTATACTGAAAGATGCATATTTTATAGCTGAAATATTTGAGGAAGAAATAAAAAGAATATCAGCTATTGATTATTTCATTTATTACGGCTGACGTTTCGGTTTTAATTAAGAACACCTTCAGAGTCATAATCAAGACTGAAACGTCAGCCTTAATAAATGAAATAATCAATAGCTGATATTCTTTTTATTTCCTCACCTATTTATATTTTTGAGATTCAAAAAAATCATCAAACAAGCTTCATCATATAAAATGGTAATGGTGTTTTTCCTGAGGGGGCCCGGGCCCTTTAAGCTCAAAGCACTAAAAAAAACTTAAAGGGGAGGGGGCCGTATTATTATGTAGCCCCGAGGCCCGTCAAGTCTGTCTGCGGCCCTGATGATTTTATATATGACGAAGCTCGTGGCATGCTTACTCTAATCTCACAAATATAAAATAGTCTCAGAAGATGGCAAATGGTTTTTCTACGCACCTCCAACTGCAATGACCAAAATACAATATAAAGATGATCGCAATACTTTCTCTCTCTATATATTTCATATATAGGGTAAGAGAAAGTAAAAAGGAGTAATTTTTTAAATAAAAAATGAACTGGATTCACAATTGTATAAAAAGGCGTAACATGAAATAAAAATAAAAATTCGCCTGCAAGTTAGACAACCAATTCTCAGATACGTTTGTTTGGTCGCCTAGGTTTCAGGGGTTATCATATTATTAACATAAAATTAAGATTTAGAGCAATTTCAAGAATTTGAAACAATGTAGTGACGGCGCTACCAGGGGGAGGGGCAAGTGGGGTCCTCTTACCTTCGGTAATCGAAAGTTGTGTTCTGTGCTTGTCCCACCAGATTTTTTCTGTCGACACATAAATTTATTTAATTTCCGACAGTACGGTACATTTGAACATTTGAATACAAGATTTTTTTTTATAAAAACACACTTTTTCTCACTCACACTCACACATACACATTCACATTTCTTTTCGGCAACTTGGCCATTTAAGACTGACGATAACAGTTATTATTTATAATATCTATTGGGGGTCCAGGCATTTCTATTTAAGCCATTTGGTATCCAAATGCAAAAATAAAATCATCGGACTGCCTGAGGTCCAAACCACTTGTGATGATGACAAGGAATTGTCGAAATACGTATCAAGTGTTAATTTTTTAATTAATAAAACCTTTGAAACAAATAACCTTGTGTTTAAAATTTAATTTTAATTTATAAAATGTTTCAACGAGAACCAACGGTCGAAAGTTTAAATCTTATCAATTCCTTTATGATTTAAATTGAGCACAGACAGAATCGACCATGTCGCGAAAACCACTTTGTTGGATTCACGTGTATATCCATCAAAATCTCGACATCGAATTTTTGACATGAATACAATACTTTCTTAAAATATATAGAGGTAAGTGAAAGTAAAAATATAAATATTTTCCCATGTTTATAAATTTTACATCTTGAATTCTAATATATCGGCGGAAACTAAATATATGTCGACACGAAAAATCTGGTGTGACAAGCACAGATCACATGTTTTCATTACCGAAGGTAAGAGAAAGTTGTATGCTGTGCGACCAGTAACACCAGTTTTTTTTTTTTTTTTTTTTTAAATAATGCCTTGGATTATTTGGCCAATAGCGCAGCAGCATCGATGTCACGTGACACTATTGTTTCGTTTGTTCCACGCTAGTTGCCGGCGTCGCCACCTTCAGTATGAGCTCCACGGTCAGTGAAGAAGCTTCCAAAAGAAATCCTCTCCGTTCCCGCCTGATTAACAAGCACCCAAGGATGCAATCTCGACAACTGATCCACGATTATTTCCATTTTCAAAACGCCCACCTCCAATCAACCTTATCTTCACTTTCCTAGGTATTTATTTTCCTTTTTAATCCTTTTCATTTTTATTACATAATCGTAAAAAGACGGACTCTTATGAATTAAATATAGAATGAAAATTATTTTATTATTAATTATTTTGAATATGCTTTTTCGTTTTATAAGTATTATCATCTGCATCCAAAATAATATCAAATTAAAAAGATAATTTAACATGAGTGTGAATAAATAGATAATTTTTTTTCATCAAAATTGATCGAGATGATTCTAGAAGCCTCTGCATATGAGAGTGTGGGGATAAGAGTAACTATGGTGTTTTCGTTCTCTTTCTCGTTGCAAAAGTAGCGCTCTACTTTATCTCTTTCTCGGCCATTCATGTGTTGTTGGTTGAGTGTCGTTCGATTTGTTCATCTTCAGAGATTTATATTTGTTTTCTATTATTAGATTTATTTTTATTCGTTTTTACAATTCTAGTTAATTTTCTATTTTGAATAATATTAGATGAGATTTTTTAATTTATTATTATTATTTTATTTTTAATGCCTAATTACCTCTTAAAAAAATGTCTATATTTTCTCCTAAATTTTTATGGATTCAAATAGGATTGAATTATATAAATTAAAAACCTATATTTATGATCCCATAAGTATATTATAAAATCTAGTGTGATTGACCGCATGACTCACAATTTTCTCTTACTTTTGGTAATCGAAACGCTATCGTTATAATAAACAAAATATTTCACTTTTATATGATTAGCTTTTAACTAGATATGACGACTCGATAGTTATCCGAAGGAAGTTAATTAGAGCTGAAGCAACCGACCTTTAGAGTTGGAGCATTAATTTTAAGAACTTAATGTTTTATAGCTGAAGATTTAATTTCAAATTTTGCAGCCAGAAGATTAAATAAAAAAATCTTTATTTAATTTTTATTCTGCCGAAGTTTCGGTCGCCAATCACGACCTTCATCATGGCAAATAATTGAATTCAATTAATTGAATTGAATCAGCAGACCCCGAATAGCAAGTAAATGATAAATTTTATTTATACTAAAGTAAAAAGAAATTGTATATGATTGCAATGAACATTAAAATACCTAAGATCTTGTATAATTGACAATTATTTGCCCTGATGAAGGTCGTGATAGGCGACCGAAACGTCAGCGAATAAAAATAAAATAAAATATTTTTTTTATTTAATCTCCTGGCTGCAAAGTTTCCTTCGGATCCTGAGGATTAATTAATTAATTAATTTTTTTTTTTTTTCATTTTGAATAGATTCTTGAAGTTTAAAAATTTCATTTTATTGTCATGTATCTGTACTTATTGAATTGTGATGAGCTCTTTTTTCAACTAAATGCCACCATTAATCTTCTTCTTTCCTCGCCTATATTATTCCCGCAGTGCGGGTTCGGCGTGAATTCCACCATTAATAATATTATTGTATACTCACATGTCCAGCAAGATTAAAATAGATATTATTAGAGATGTCAATCGGTGTTTCTTTATCGCATTTGGCTGTGATATCAATGCATAGAGAGTTATCACATCGCAGATAATAGCTAATTGTGACAAGCACATTCCCTGGATACCCTTGATCTCCATGATGGGAAAGATGACTAAGAATTAATTTATCGCCTTCAACGTGACTCCTCCATACGACCTAATAAAAGACAAAAAACAAACAAAAAAAAAATAAATAAATTTTTCTTTCTTTTCTTTTTAATCTCATACAATAAACAAAAAAAAAAAACCTGATCAAATCCTCTTAAGCCTCCATGAAGTGAGTCTGGAGGTGAATTTATAGAAATGTCATAGATTCGATCGCCTAAATGAAACGATGCATTTGCTATTCTATTTGCAACTCGACCGATAACACAATTAAAATAATACTTTTGATACTCCATGTAACCTAAAAAAAACAAACAAACAAAATTTGAATATTAATTGTCTATTTTAATAAAAAATACATCCACCCCCTATATATATTTTTTTTAAAAAATATGTTTTAAGAATGTTTTTTAGTGAGTGTGTGTAAAAAGAGTGTGAGTGTGTGTGTGGAAGAGGGAGAGGGAAGAAGAAAAAAAAAAAAAAAATAAAAAAAAAAAAAAAAAATTAATTGTCTATTTTAACTCTCTAGTCCAGCGTTTCCCAACCTTTTGAAGTCCACGGCACCCCAAAGGTGCGTTGGGAATAATATAACACACTAGCGGCACACTTCCTTTTTTTCCCCTAACAAAACGAAATTTTTTCCGCCCTTGCGTGAAAATCATTTGATTTTTTTTTAAACATTCACACTTTTTTTCTCATTCACACTCACACACACATTCACACTGTCTTTTCGGCAACTTAGGCCATATAAGACATTTACGATAACCGTTATTGATTTAATATACATATATAGGGTCCAGGCATTCTTATTTAAGCCATTTGGTATCCAATTGGCTTAAATAAAAGTCCGAACCCGCGACGTTTGGTATACGAGGTTAGCACGCTAACCTCTACACCAAGCCCCGAGGGCATCATTTGATCTTTTTTTTGGCAAATCTTAATTGTTTCCGACTTGCGGAAAATTTTGCCGCTTCCATTTTATTCATTTGACCATTTTTTTAGCAAAACTTCATTTTATCTCCTCTTTATTTTTATTTTTTTTTTATCTAAATATCTCGGGGCACCCCTTAGGCATTCTCGCGGCACCCTTGGGTCCGAACCGGTTGAGAACCACTGCTCTAGTCTATTCTCATAAGACCTCAATCGATTAAAATTCAAAATCTCATACAAGAAAAATTTTGTACTCCATAGAAAAGATAGGAGAAATGGTTGCTATGGTAACAAAATACAAATATTTTCCCATATAAATTTTACATCTTGAAATTCGAATGTGCCCTCGGGGCTTGGTGTAGGGGTTAGCGTGCTAACCTCATATACCAAACGTCGCGGGTTCGGACCCCAGGCAGTCCGATGATTTTATTTAAGCCATTTGGATACCATATGGCTTAAATAAGAATGCCTGGACCCCATATTTGTATATTAAATCAATAACGGTTATCTTAAATGTCTTATATGGCCTGAGTTGCCGAAAAGACAGTGTGAATGTGTGAATGAGTGTGATTGTATAAAGAAAAAAGTGTTTTTTTATAAAAAAAAAAATTCGAATGTACTGTACTGTCGGAAACTAAATATATGTCGACACAAAAAATCTGGTGGACAAGCACAGTACGCAACTTTCGATTACCGAAGGCAAGAGAAAGTTGTATGCTGTACGCCAGTCACACCAGATTTTTTACTTGTCAAACCAGATTTTTTGTGTCGAGATATATTTAGTTTCCCATAGCAACTTAGTTTCAAACTTGACCACTTGCATTTCATAAGTCAAAAGTAATGAGAGAAGAAAACGTGATTTGCGAAGAAAATGGAAAAAAGTGAATTTCGTGTGCTCATTAAGCATTATTCCATGAATTGGGATACGAATTGCTCCCTCATCCGCCCTATTCTCCGGATTTAGCCCCGAGTGACTATTTCTTGTTTCCAAACCTGAAAAAATGGCTCGGCGGAAAGAGATTTGACTCCAACGATGATTTTGATGCCCTCGACAAATCTTACTTTTTGGAAGGGATAAAAAAATTGGAGAAACGTTGGACAAATTGTATAGATAGAGCTCTACGTTGAAAAATAAAATAATTTTTTAAAAAACCTGTGTTGACTTATTGACCTGCCCTCGTCTGTTTTGATAGCGGCCCATGATGTTATTCTTAATCCCTAGGTAGGGGGCTATTCATAAAATAGCTATTAGATTAGAAAATGTTGCCTTCTCCCCTCCCACAGTAAATAAGAATCCTGACTCACCTACTATAGTGTTATCTCAATTTATTTAAAGTTGAATGGACTTGGACCTACTCTAATTAGAAGGGTCTAATTAACCCTATATATTCGGAACAATTATTAAATTATACCTACCGTGCAAATTATCAAACCCAAGTACGATGTCATTCAAGCGTCGGTGTTTATCAGGGACAATAATAGAAGTAATCCTCGCTCCGAGAGTCGTGACATTGACAACCATACCCCTTTTGTTCATTATCCGATATAATTTGACCCTCTGGAATGGCATTGTCATCGAACTCACTTCTGAATCCCCAGAAGGGATAACTTGGGCAACTGCTTCTCCTGCATATTTCTTCACCGTTGGGGCAACAACACTGTCTAAACTCATTTCGTCTCGAAACTGAAACATGTATAGAAAAAAGAACAATTCAAAATTAGGTCTTATTATAGAATAGAAATATTAAAATTAATTAATGTTCTATGAGAACTTTGATCTCTTTAAAACAGCGGTATCTAAAACTCATTTCACTTTGATTTTTATAATTACATTTTTCTTATCTCGACAAATTACCCACTGTACCAGTTGCCTTGCATGGCTCAAAGAGGCTTTGAGGCTAATATCATGCACAATAAATATGTTGATGTACCTTTTATTGCAAGAATGTATATTTTTTCTACTCAAATTACAAACCGCTGCTTTAAAAAGATAAAGTTATCTTCCTTTCTCGATGTCCCACTCACATCATCAGGAAGAGCGTCCATAGTATAAGGCCATTGAAGGAAACCCCATGTTTCTTCAGTGATAATTACTTCAGGATCGCGATTCATTTTCTTTTTAACTGAAAATAAATACTTTTTTTTTTTTTTTTTAATTTTTAACAATCTTTATAAATGTGACCGTCCACATGTAAAAGTACCAAATCTTCACCCGGCTAAATTTTCAAGAGAGCCGATTTACTAAAAAGTTCAAAAAATCGATTTTTTTTACTACTGATTCCAATTCTCTAGTTGTTCATTTTATATGATGAAATGTTCATTCAGGATCGATATATTTTATATAAAAAAAGGTGAAAACACAAGACAAAGGTGAAATAAGAGAAAAGGGACCTAACAAACTTTAAACTTATTTTTCTCAACTCTATGTTTTTAAAACAAAAATTTTAAAAATTCATATCTTTTGTGGTAATAATAAACCATTATTACCTAATTAATAATAATGTAATTAATTAATATTATTTATAATTATTATTGCTTAATTTTTGTTAAATAAAGCCTATATTAAGGTTATCTCGTGTTCTTATTGAATTCCTCACCTCTATTTATTAGCCTATAAAATATAAATCTTCCAAAGAAAAAATGATAAAAAAATACCGGCTTGCTCAGCAGGATGTGTTCTGTACAGAAAGCATAAATACTCAATTCTGACCCCGATGAAGATTTGGTTGGTACCTTTTTATCTGGACGGTCACAAATTCATTAACTATGGTAATCACTAACTTTATTTTATTTCCCCCTCTGTTAAAATTAGTTTAAATACATATATTTCTTTTAAATTTATGAATATAAGAGCCTGAAAAAAATAAAAAAAAAATAAAAAAAAAAAAACAAAAACAAAAATATAAATATTGATTATCCCATTTATTCTATCTTTCCTATGAAGAACAAGAGTAAAGTGTGCTTCAAAAGATTTCATTGCAAAATGAGAATATACATTTTAAAGAGCATCTAAAAAATAATTGATTCTTGAATTTTAATCAAAATCGTTGGAGCGAAATTACATCAGTCAAGTACTAGTACTCTGTGATGATAGCAACTATTGAACAAGTCCAAAGTGAGGAACTTTAGACTTAATTAAAGCAACAATACAAACAAATTTATTGACTCTGATTATTGTATTTTAATGGGACGTTTTTGTTAATAAAAACCTTCATGGTAATCTTGTGTTCTTATTCTCGCTATTACATACTCTTTGGCTGATTTTGTTCAAAAGCTTTGTGTCACGTGCCGGGGGGTGCCTAACTTGTTAGTTATAAAATTTCAATCTCCAAGCTTTTTTCGTTCTTGAGATATTTTATTCACAGACAGACCCACAGACAGACCATGTCGCGAAAACCACTTTTTTGAATTCAGAGGACCTCAAAACGTGTATATCCGTCAAAATCTCGACATAGAATTTTCGACATGAATCCAATACTTTCTTTCTCTCTATATATTCACTTATATAGAGGTAAGAGAAAGTAAAGATTGAGAAATTTTGATTTGTGTCAACAAAATAACTAGGCCCCCCCCCCCTTTCCTGGCCCCCTTCCCCCCCCCCCCCTCCCTATAATAAAATAAAATTGAAAACTATTGCAGATCTTTTTATAATTTTCAGATTGTCATTGACGTTAATATCATTACTTTTTTTCTTAATTTCTTTTAAAGAACTTGGATACTGAAAAAAAAAATTGATAAATGGATTTCTTCAACTACTTGTAGATTTGTTTTTATTATGGCTGCTTCTATTTATATCACGATAAACAAACATTAAATGAAATGGATCAAGTGTTATCCTTCGTTGTACACGCTTTGACGAGTCCACCTCGGCACGCTTGTCGTCATCAATGGGAACAGGAATCTTTGCCAGAACTACAAATTCTGAATGGTCGAAGTGATCGATGTGGAATTAAAATTGATAACAACAACAACAACAAAAACATCTGTTATTCACTCATCTTTATTTAATTAAGTAATAACCAAGAGCATTCCTTACGTTGTATAGCCTACTTGTTGGAAGATAGGGCTAATCTTTACAATAAAGTGCAGGCCACCTAGAGGGCCTGAGGTGATTCATTCGTGATTCTTTCGTTCTTCTTTTTATGATTCTTCTCACTATTTCATTTTTATAAAACCATTTAATATAAATCTCACTATATATATATAAATATAAATATAAATATTCATCTCCCCCTCTAAGATATATTTTTAATTCATCTCCTCATTATTATTTTTTTTTTTTTATTAAATTTTTTGGCCATTTTGTCATTTTTTCTGGAATTATTTTTGTCTAATTTGCTTTTATTATCATTTATCTAAGTTCCACAATGAGTGAGAGAATTATCTCCTTTTTTCGATTTGTATCAAACATGAATCTAATGATAAATTCAAGTATTAAATCTTGTATATTTGTTTATTCAAAATATGAGGAGAGTCAGAATAAGGTAAAATGTTTTTTTAACAACTTGGGGGTCGACCTTCGGTTCTTTTATTTTAGAAAAAAATTCAAAACAACTAGGGAATTCTCGGCTTTACTTTTTGGTTTTTCTTTCTCCATTGTAATTTAGATGACAAAAACCTTGTGCCTGACCTATTCTGATTGAGATAAGTAAAGAAATTAATTAAATAGAGTTGAAAATATAAAAAATAATTTTATCGAAAATAGTTTGTTTTTAAAAATATTGAACGATAAAGGAGCTAACTTCATGTTGTATTAAAAGTTAAAGTATTCACTGACTTTTTTTTTTTAGTAGAAAGGCTCGGTTTGCTACTCTTATTAAGAAGACTTTGGGTCCGCGGGCCCCCGATGGAGGCCCTGTCTTTTGGTAAATAGTAGGTTCTGTTTTAAATAAAAAATATCCATCCAGAATATTTTAAAGAAGTTGCAGGGACCCTTGTCCGAGAGCCGCCGGAGGCGCTCGGGCCTTCGGTTAATTAAGGTCGGTTCTGTTTTAGATTAAAAAATATTCATCCAGAATATTTTAAAGAACTTGCAGGGATCCCTTGTCCGAGAGCCGCCGGAGGCGCTCGGACCTTCGGTTTTAAGTTCGGTTCTTTTATTTTTAGAAAAAATTCAAAACAACTAGGGAATTCTCGGCTTCGGTTCGGTTCGGTTTGGTTCGGCTCGGCTCAGTTCGGTTCAAAACTATCCAGTTAGAAGCGATTCGGTAGCTTTTAAAAAAAATTTTCGGGCCCGAGAACCGAAGTCGACACTAGTGACAAAACAACTTCAGGGGTCACGACCTAATTGTTTCGGTCCTTCGGTTGCGTTGGTTTCCTTCGATTAAAAAAAATTTAAAAAACTAGGGAATTCTGGTCTTAGTGACAAAACAAAGGCCAAAGAAAGAAGAAAGAAAAGAAGTGAGCAGGGGCGATTAAAAAAAAATATTCTTGTTTTTTTTTTCAATTATCAGCTGAGTTAGCTCCTTTATCATTTATTATTAAAAAAAATAATAAAAACAATTTTCGATAAAATTATTTTTTATATTTTCAAATCTATTTAATTAATTTCTTTACTTATCTCAATCAGAATAGGTCATGCGCAAGGTTTTTGTCATCTAAATTACAATGGAGAAAGAAAAAACCCAAAAAGTAAGTAAAAATATATATTAATAATATTTTGAAGAACGAAAGAACATGAATGTTGAGCTAATGTCTAAAGAGGAACAGTCAGCGGAGGGGCGGACTTTTGTAAAGAAACCGAAGATAGATTTAACAATGGTCGGGAGCAATTAATCAAAAAGTTTATTAAAGAGTTGATTATTTGGGCTGTCTACCTTCCAGTAAGCAATAAGTAAAAATCACTTAAACATTTTTGAAGGACTAGGCGCGTCGCCCGCCGATGGCGCTTCGCCCCCTGAATCCCCCTCCAGCTGGCTCGGTGGACCCTCGCCTTTTCTTCTTAATTATGAAAAGAAAATTATTATTATTCCATTCCAATTCAGTGCCTGCTTGAGGATTTGTTTACATTCATGGAATACACAAATGAAAAGAATACATAATATTTATCTATACCTTTCCTATGGGAGAAATCGTAACTTTAAGAATTAATAACTCAAAAAGTTATAGGAATTTCGGGATGAAAATAATTTTCCTGTAATCCCGAGAAAGTCCTCTTTATGCATATAAAATTTCATTTCAAAATTCCAACGGGAAGTTGCCTAAATAGAGCGTGACAGACAGACAGACGGACATTATCGAATTATATATATAGATTATTTTTAAAAAATTATTTTGTGGTTACTCACTTTAAACATATTCAAGTTACTCTTCTTTTGATTATTTTTATTTTCTGCATTTGAGGCTATTTAGACAGGAACGGGTCCAGATAACAATTAGGGAGGAGGGGGAAAGCGATTTTTTTTTCACGTGACGTCTTACAATGCACCTAGAGGGGCCGATTAGGGAAGTATGCACGAAAAACTTGGATAAAAGGACATGGAATTTACTAGCTATCGGCTCGAATACTCCTCTGTCTAAAAGAGGTATAATTATTCTGAATTAACGGTTAGAAAGCATGATTATTAAGCTACCGCTGAAAAAAAATTTATTTTGCGGGCTAGTGTAATGGCTACTGAATAGTATGTAACCTATATACAATTAATTGCTCTTATAATAACTCAATATAAAAACTTATTTGTCCTGATAAAGGGAGCGATGTCCTCCCTGAAACGTTCTCAAAATAAGAAAAATTATTTATTTTTTTTAAAACACTCACACTTTTTTTCGCACACATACACACAGTCTTTTCGGCAACTTAGGCCAGGGATCCCACCCCTCGACCCTTGGTATACAAGGCAGGCGCGCTACCAACTACGCCAAGCCCAAGGGCAACTATTTTTATTTCATCCTTGGCGTGCAATCTTACTCTCAAACCAGGCATTAATCAAAATTCTCAATTTTGCAGATATTTTTTATGGATTTTTATCCCCTTGGCGGTTGTAATTCTTTTTCGTCTATTTTTTAAACACCGTCAAAGTCTAAAAGTAGATTGTCCATATGAGGAGCGTTCTTCTTTTTGCCTGAGTGAATTCCGACGTGCAAGACGAGCTGTACGAGAGAATTTATTTAAAGAGAAACGATTACGACGTCAAAAAAAACCTTTAGTTAGAAATAATGATGAATTTCCATCCTCTTCGACCACTACTCCATTTGTCTAATTTCTATTTAAAATAAACTAAATTTAATAATTTTTTTTTTCTCAAATTATCTTTATAAGTTAACATGTGATGAAGTGAAATTAGGGAATTTACAAGGAAGTCAGCCAGTAGGGTAGCCTCTGTCGAATACAAGAAATCGTTTCGACTTTGATTATTATTAAAGCCCGGATTTCTATGCATTTGCATATTCTATTTACTAACATGTAAGCCAATTTTTCCATCCGAATCATGCCCCCTTGGAACTAAGGTTCAAATTTTATTTTGCATATTTGGTGAATATTGCATAAAGTTGCATATTTAAAACATATTTCAGCAAATGTTTTACCATATTTTCGCTTTATGTAATACAATTGTCGACGTTTCGGCCGATTTTCCCGGCCTACATCAGTACAAATCTTAAGTTTGCCTCGAGCTCTGATGAGTGTCTTTGACGAATCTTCTCTCATATATACGTTCTCATGTTTTATCTTTAATTGAAAGCCATTTACTTAATATTTTTGACATATTGCATATTTGAATAATTTATTACATATTTAGGGGTTTTTACTACATAGAAATCCGGGCTTTAAAAACATATTATAAATAGCTCTAACGCCATCATCAGTTCCCTGTAAGCTGAAACGAGACGAATGCATCCTAAAACAACAAATAATTATAAAATTAAGATCTTACAGTAGACCCCTACATTTTATAATTATTTTTTGTTGGATATTATTTTTATAGGCTACATGTTCTTTTCAGACAGGATCATAGGCAGAAAATTTATTTATTATTTTCTCCTCAGATTACAGGTTTCGACCATTGTGGCGCAGATCTTCCTCAATGAGAAGAGAGTCAAATTTGATAATTTAATCAAAATGTCGTACACAATTATCATGATGACATACGTATATGTGTGCATCATTAATTTCTTTGTTATACATCTACAAATTTGACTCTCTTATTACTGAGGAAGACCTGTAAAACAGCGGCTTAAACTTGTGGGCTGAGAAGAAAAAAAATAAGATAAACACAGATTTAATGCTAGAGGCTTCTATGAATTCCATCAAATTTATATATTCAGCTTTGATTAATCTATTTTCTTATTTTTCAAAATAAAATACACCCATCAATATTGAATTGCCAATCAATTGTCCTGAGAAAGGACGCGATTTGCGTTCGAACTAATTTTGGATAAAAATTGACTAAGATTTTTGTCTAATTTGATCCTTTCCTGCCCCTTATAAATAATATAGATTTTTTTCGATAACAGTTATATTTTGTTTGTTTTGTATGAACTGTGTCCATTTTATAATGGGTAGTGAGGAGCGTCGACAAGCCTGTAAAATAAAGCTAAAGATAAATATATTTTTCTTTATTGCTTTTGGCTCCCTTGAATCTCTTTTTTTTATTTATTTAGACAATTTTGTAAAAATACTTGTTTCGGTGTCTTCTTCTCCTGGTCTCCTATCCAGGATTTAAGTGCTACTTGGCATTGCTTATTGTTCTTGCCGGCATTTTTGAATTCATTGTTCGAGTTAGCAAGCCGGCCGCTAGATGGCAAGAGCGTCGCCGAGTTGCATCTCCCGTTGACAGCAATCAGCCATCGGCAGGCAAATATTGAAGTCCAACTTGCATACTTAGTTGAGTTTTGCCTCTTGATATATAAACATGCAGCAACTTTTAACGTTTTAGATTCGCCGCGAATGTTTTATTTTATTTTATTTTTGAGTGTATTTATTATATTAGAGAAGACAAGTCTCACTAAAACTCTATCTATAGATGTTATTGTTTTTTAAGTGTATAAAGACAATTGTTATTTTTGAAACTTTTATCACAATCTAGTCATTCCGGGTAAGTGTCTAAATATAAAAATTTATAAACCTAATACTATATTAACTCCACAATCAGAAAAACCGGCATTCTCGAGAGTGATAAATGTCTCATTGGAAAATTGCCAAAATTGCCTCTCTTAAAAACACATTTTATAGTTTAAAAAAAAAATATCTTAGGAAACATATGAAGCATGCATTCACATAAATTAATAAACATCTAGTTATATTTTAATTGTTCCTATAGTCATTAATAATTAACACATGCGTCAATTAATGACACTTGGATGACAGTGATGGAATTTTATCTTTTCTCTTAAAGCAGGGATGTCAAAGGGGGACGCCGCATCGCGGGCATAATGCGGCCCGGCCTCGATCATAATTATTTTTCCTTCTTAAATGATTGACACACTCGGATAACTTCATTACTATTCATTTAGCTAATTAGTTTTAGTAACAATGTTTGACTACTAATAACGGATCAGTTGCGTATCAATGACAGATCTACACCGAGGCTTTGGCAAAAAAAAAAAAGGGTCAATATTAAAAGCACCCCAATGCGTTTTCTCATGTGATTATTTCTTTATTTAAAACAAAAATATGAAATATTTTTATTGGCAACAATCTAATGTCAAACGTAGAAGAGATTTGATTTCTATCTTTTATTTTTTATATAAACAATAAAATAATCACATTAAGAAATGCATGTACAGATCTACAGACTATTTCATATAAATATAATGTGACTGTTTTCAAGAATAATTATATTGTACGGAAGAGATTTGCAGTCAAATGAAAGATAGACTATATATTGATATTGACCTGATCTCACTCATAGCCGATACTTTAGAGGTATTTAAGTTATTAAATATTCATTGATCAAATACATTGTTAAAAACCTGGTGTGACTGATCCCACAGCACACAACTTTCTCTTACCTTCTGTAATCTAAAGTTGGGTTGTGAAGGTCACACCAGATTTTTTGTGTCGAGATATATTTAGTTTCCACCAATATTTTAGAATTCAAGGTGTAAAATTTATAAACATGGAAAAATATTTATATTTTGATATCATGGCAACCATTTCTCCTATCTTTCCTATGACAGTACAAGAGTAAAGTGGTCTTCAAATAATTTTGAGAGCAAAATAAGAATATAGCCCATTTTAAAGAGCATCTAAAAAAATAATTCATTTTTGAATTTTAATCAAAGTCGTTTGAGCGACATTTTGAGAAAATTGAAAAAAAAAAAAAAAAAAAAAAAAAAAACTGAAAAACTACATCAGTAACCATACTAGTACTCCTTGGCCAATTTTGTTCAAAAGTTCGTGCACGTCCCAGGGGAGGGGGGATGCCTAACTTAAATACAAAATTTCAACCTCGTAAATATTTATGATCGTGAGAAGATGTGATTAGCCACCAAAACGTCGACAATTAACAATTAATTTAATCAACTGTTTGCCATGTCTCCTTTTATTATTACTTTCTCTTACTCTCTTTGTTATATAGAGAGAAAGTATTGGATTCATTTCAAAAATTCGATGTCGATATTTTGATGGATATACACGTTTTGAGGTCCCCTGAATCCAAAAAAGTGAGTTTCGCGACATTGTTGGTCTGTCGGTCTGGGTTCAATTTAAAGCATGAAGGAATTGAGCTAGGAGGTTGAAATTTTATATTTAAGTTAGGCACCCCCATGGGACGTGACAAGAAGCTTTTGAACAAAATCGACTAAAGAGTACTAAAGTACTTTACTGATGCAATCTTTCAGTTTTTTTCGTGGCGATTTTCTCAAAATTCACTCCAAGGATGGGTTGATTAGGAAACTCGCTCAATTATTCTTTAGATGCTCTTTAGAATGTATATTCTCAAATCGCTATTGAAATCTTCTGAAGACCACTTTACTCTTGTACTCCATGGAAAAGATAGCAGAAATGGTTTGGAACAAAATATAAATATTTTCCCATACTTATAAATTTTACATCTTTAAAATCGAATGCACCTTCTTACTGTCGGAAACTAATAATAAATACATGTCGACACAAAAAATCTGATGTGATAAGCACACAACACAACTTTCGACTCAATTATCGAACGTAAGAGAAAATAATGTGCTGTGCGACCAGTCACACCAGACTTCGACTGTAGACAAAATGCGGTCAAAAAACACATAGGCCTGGTAATTAGATTCACGAGCGTGGGCATTTGGGAGGTGCTATTTCTTCTTTAGATTGAACTTTATTCGTTTCCTTCTTGGCTCTCATTTCTTCAGACGAGTCCACCTCTAGAAAATAATTTCTTCCTATAATTTCGTTTTCTCGTTATTGCTTCCATTTTTCTCTTCGAATGCAATTTCAATCGTGGTGGTGAGATATAGCCTATTTATTATCACCTGTATATATTATAGATAACATTTCTTTTTATTGTAATGAAATTTTTTTTTCTATAAAAGGAAAACACCTGGATATATATAAATTATTTTAATAGGAAAGTTTTCTTTCTCGTTGCAATTCATTTATAATATAAAGGGCCTTTCTGCGATATTGTTTTCCAAAAATTTATTCATTAGAAAATTTAAAAAAAAAAATTCTCATTTTGAAAGAAAATTTGTTAATCTTTTAATATCGGAAAATAAAAGATAAAAAAACTGGTGTGATTGGTCGCCCGCAACATTTTCATTTAAGGTATTTTTCGACATCTGAGGCCATTTAGTCCCTTTTAGCCAATTTTTTAAATCTCAAACTAATTTTTATCATATCACCCGGATCAAACCCATTCACACAGTCTGTTCGGCGACTTCGTCCATATAAGAGAGGGTAGCCGTAGTAATTAAATATATCATTTGCAGGCTCCTAGCTTAATTCCTTCCAAATGCTTAAAATTGAACACACCCACCCAACCCCCCATGTATTTAGTTTCCCACAGTAGAGACCATGTCGCGAAAACCAATTTTTTTGGATTCAGGGGACCACCAAAATATCTACATCAATTTGTTACCATGGCAACCATTTCTCTCTATATTTCCATATAGAGGTACAAGAAGTAAAGACTGGAATCTTCCGAATCCAAGGTAGATTTTAATGACAAAAGTGAGAATTTGTTATACATTTAAAATCTGAGCACTAAAAAATAAAAAACTCACATATCTCTCCTATCATATTTTCATTCCTTATATCTTTGAATTTGAATTTCAAAGGGGCCATCCATAAAAAAAAAAAAAAACTGAAAAATTACGTCACACCTAAAAGTGGGGGAGGGTACCTTTACCCGAATTTGTTACAAGCTTATGTGACAAGGGGCAGGGGGGGGTGAAAAACCTTGTGACGTCACATTTCAAAATTCGAGATGCCTAAATGCGAAATTTATAGGTGAACAAAACCCCAAACATTTAATATTTACGAACGCAATCTATATTTTGGGGGTCCAAAGTCGATGGACACTAGATGATTAATTTTTGATATTTTCTCTAATTAGCATAATTGAGGTGAGAGTAAACCTCGAATATTTCTAACTAAGGTTGAAAAATGAGCTAGCAGTCACATCAGGGGGATGGGATTTTTAAAAATCTGACAACTTTCTTTGACTCTAAGGACGGGGGAGGGGTAAAAAAATCTTGAAAATCGTGTGACGTAATTTATTATGGCCCCTTAATTCTTTTTATTATGTTAAGTAGATTTAAAAAACCAATAGCGGTCAAAAGGTCAAGAGCGCCGCCCACCCACTATTCTTAAAAAAAATAAACAATTAAAAGTTTCATTATCACAAACAGACAGGATGTTTTACCGGAAGGGGGTAATAAATATTAAAAGAAGTCCATCTGGCCACTATCTTGAAGATTGTTATTTTTTGTATTAATACTTTACGAAGGTTAAACATGTTTAAGATCTTTCTCTAGTCAATGAAATTTTAATTTCGTTAGTATAATGCAAGTTAGCATTTTTTTTTTTTTTGCTCTTAATGTAGGGCCCCCACCTGGTTGGTTTCTTCTCGACACATATAGGCCTGCCTAACGACATTTTCTCAAAGGTTAAATTAAAAAGCGAATCTTCTTTTCTTTTATAGAAAAATAATCGAGTCGGTTGCTTTCTTTTCTCATTAAAAAAAAAAAAAAAAAAAAAATTATAGAAATATCAGAAAGGTCATAAGCTTCTTGTTTTATCATTTAATGCGTCATTAATACATTATTTATTTTTGCTTTCTCTTACCTATATGTATATGTTAAAATATATAAAGTAATGGATTCATGTCAAAAATTCGATGTCGAGATTTTGATGGATATACACGTTTTGAGGTCCCCTGAATCCATAAAAGTGAAGCGACATGGTCTGTCTGTGTGTCTGGATTCAATTTAAATCATGAAGGAATTGAGCTAGGAGGTTGAAATTTTATATTTAAGTTAGACACCCACCTAGAGCGCGAAAATAAGCTTTTGATCAAAATCGGCCAAAGAGTTACTAGTACTTACTGATAGTTTTTCAGTTTTTTTCGATTTTCACAAAATTCGTTCCAATGATTTTGATTAAAATTTAAAAATCAATTATTTTTTAGAAGCTCTTTAAAATGTATATTCTCATTTTCCCATTGAAATATTCTGAAGACCTCTTTACTCTCGTACTTCTTAGGAAAGATAGGAGAAATGGTTGCCATGGTAACAAAATATAAATATTTTCCCATAGTTATATGAATTCTTACATCTGCGTAAACTAAATATATGTCGACACGAAAAATCAGGCGCACAAGCACAGAACACAACTTTCGCTTACCCTTCGGTTAGAAGAAAGTTGTGCACCGTGCTGGTCACACCAGATTTTTTGTGTCGAGATATATTTAGTTTCCGCCAATATATTAGCACTTTAAGATGTCAAAATTATAAACATGGGAAAATGTTGACTGCTTTGATACCATAGCAACCATGGTCTATTTTCCCTAAAATTCTAAGATCAAGTTTGCTTCAAACAATTTTGAGGGCAAAACGAGAATATAGATTCGTAAATAACATCACAAAATTTGATAAGAATTTGAATCAAAACTAATTTTAGAATGCCTAAAAAGTTGATAACGGTTATCGTAAAGTCCTATACTCTTGGCCTGAGTTTGACTAAAAGACAGTGTGAATTTCCGTGTCCCGAGTGTGAGTATGAATCCAGATCAATTTTCAGTGCTGAATGTTAAACACACACACACCCACCCACACACACACACACCCACCACCCACCCACAGACAGACCATGTCGCGAAAACCACTTTTTTGATCAGGGAACCTCAAATACAGAGAAAGATCCGTGCAATCTGCGACATCAGAATTTTTGACATCGACCATATACTTTAGTCTACTGCCGATATATTACATATATACATAGTGAGAAAGAAAAAATCTACACACTTCCTTCATTATATTGTATTTTCAAAATCCGATCCCTGGTTACCCGTATTAGCTTTCACAATTTTTTTGACTTTCCCCCTCGATATTTTATTTTTTTTTAGCTCCGCCTCTTTTTCTACGGCTTCCTTTACTTTTCTCTCTTCCCCCCTCCCATCCCTTATTTATTTAAATTAAAGTAATGATTGCATCAATGATAACAAAATCTTGATTGGCAGGCAGATAGGCATATCTGGTCTAAATCTCCGAAACTACATTTAATGAATGAATTCATTTTTAATTATACCATGCATTACAAATTTAATTTTCATTAAATGCTTTTGCCTAAACACAAGGTCATGAATCATCAATATTATCCAGAATTGTGATTCACTAACTGATAAAAAAATCTTGTGAGACTAGTCGCACAGCACACAACCTTTTTACCTTCGGTAATTGAAAGTTGCACAAGCATCTGCCAACTTTTACAGCATCTCAACGAGGGATCCGATATGGTCAAGAAAATTATGAGACATATTGTATCAATAGGCTTCAAGCTAGTGTAAATTTATTTATAGTGTAAATGTATCTTTTTTCTTATATTATTATTTATTTTACATGTGATTAATATTAACCTAATGTTATTTAACAATGTATTTATTAATTCAAATGTACCTTGTGCTGGCTAAATGCTTCTTATCTGAGCAAGGCCATGATTTTAAATTAAAAAAAAAAAAAAAAATTGAAAGTTGTGTTCTGTGCTTGTCACACCAGATTTTTTGTGGCGACATATATTTAGTTTCAGCTGATATATTAAAATTCAAGATGTAAAATTTATAAACATGGGAAAATATTTATATTTTGTTACCATGGCAGCCATTTCTTCTTTATTATGAAGTACAAGAGTAAAGTGTGCTTCAAAAGATTTCAATGTCAAAATGAGAATATACATTTTAAAGAGCATCTAAAAAATAATTGATTTATGAATTTTAAACAAAATCTTTGGAATTTTGAGAAAATCGAAAAAAAAACTGAAAAACTACATCAGTAAAGTATAAGTACTCTTTGACCGATTTTGTTCAAAAGCTTCTTTTCACGTGCCAGAGGGGTGCCTAACTTAAATATAAAATTTCAACCTCCTAGCTCATTTCCTTCATGCTTTAAATTGAACACACATCATTAAAGAATATAGAGTGCATTATTTTTTACTTGTGGTGTTCATTCACAAATTTACTGGTGCGCGCGCGGTCAAAAACCTGAAGGTCTTTTAGTAGGTGGTGGCTTAGGTCACGCTCTCTCTCTCTCCTCGCAATTGATCTCGTGTCCTGAGATGTTGTATAGGAGTTTTTCAATTAATAATAAATAAACAAAAGATAAAATTCCTTTGTACATCTTAACTTAACAAGAAATTAACTCACCATTAGTTAAAATAATATTTATTTATAGGGCCTACATGTAAATCAAAATAATCAATTTTATTTTATTCAAAGGAGGTAGAGCTAGCTATGAATGTACGTGTTTAAATTTGGTAGAAAAAATGGCAACGCAGCTAGTTTTATTTCATTTTATTAATAAAACAAATGCCGACATTTCGGTCACATATGGGACCATCTTCAGGACCATGATAATGTTATAAATATATATATTCTCCCCAAGTTGTATTGGGCATACACATCGCTCAACCATGTTAATGCCCGACATTTTTTTCAGTTTATTGTAACATTCTCTCTTTATAAAAAACTAAAAAATTTAGGGCATTAACATCGATGACCCTGTTTCGCTGACCTTTCTTGACTTCCACGCTCCCCAGAGGCCTACTCACCCCGCAAAAGCCTTTTATATACCATTGGAATATAACAATTATTTAAAAA
>JAKCPI010022400.1:0-10204 GCA_023213315.1 Euborellia annulipes | reverse complement strand
TTATAAATTTTACATCTTGAATTTTAATATATCGATGGAAACTAAATATATCTCGACATAAAAAAATCTAGTGTGACAAGCACAGAACACAATTTTCGATTACCGAAGATAAGGGAAAGTTGTGTGCTGTGCGACCAGTCACACCAGATTTTTAAATTAGATTTTTTAATGAATGAAAATCCCTATAGTGTTAAACGTCTCGCCTTAGGGATAATGCGATCATCAGTCACTCAAAGGGTATATGCCAATGCCTCTATCTAAAGTACAATTCATTACTTAATATACTGAGCTTGTATTGCGTACTGATATTATTATTCCTATCAGATTAAATAAGAACACTAAAGAGTCGACGTTCCAGAAAACAAAAGTTTCCTTCTTCGGGATATTTCTATGAGATGGCGTCGATTTATTGGTAATTTTAAAAAGTACTTTCAGAATAAAGTTTCCGCCGATATATTAAAATTGTTAATTCCCTTTATTTATTGCCAGGCTCTCAAATTGAAAGGAAATAACATATGAATAATTAATATACTTGTTATTTTTATGGAGATATCGGTAGCAAAAATGGCTGGTGGCCTAATGAAAACATTCTTTTTAAATAAATAATATTTTATGGGGGGGGAAATTACACACACCTCAAAGTTGAAGCGAAATTTTATATGAATTTTAATAATAGGTAAAATTAATTACATATCCCCTAGTTTTGTTATTAATTAATCCTAGTTATATAGTTTCAACTAGAGCTGACGGTTACCATTTTAAATTTAAGGTAAGGGACTTTTATATTTACTCTCTCAATATTTTAACCATAATATCTTATCTATTACTCTTATAAATTTTTGTTACGGAACTCAGCAGTCCCATGGAACACGCTTTGAAAACTAGTGGCCTATATTCTCTGAGCGACTGATGATGGGATTATCCAAGTAAAGCCGAAACATTTCATGCATTGGGAATTTTATTTCGATAAAGCCCTGAGAATGTATACTAGTGATCATTTTATATTATAATTCCTCTAGGAAAATTAAGCAGAGACTGGTCGCACAGCCTACAACTTTCTCTTAACTTCGGTAATCGAAAGTTGTGTACTGTGCTTGTCACACCAGATTTTTTGTGTCGACATTTATTTAGTTTCCGACAACAGTACGGTACCGGTACATTCGATTTTCAAGATGTAAAATTTATATGTGAAAATAATATTATTTTGTTATCATGGCAACCATTTCTATCTTTTCTATGGAGTACAAGAGTAAAGTGGTCTTCAGAAGATTTCAACGGCAAAATGAGAATATACATTTTAAAGAGCATCTAAAAAAATAATTTACTTTTTAATTTTTTAATCAAAATCGTTAGAGCAAATTTTGAGATAGGCCTAATCGAAAAAAAAAACTGAAAAAGTATAATAGTAAAGTACTAGTACTCAATGGCCAATTTTTTCCAAAAGCTTCGTGTCACGTCCTATGAGGGTACCTAACTTAAATATAAAATTTCAACCTCAATTCTCTTTTCGTTCTTGAGATATTTTGTTCACACGCATAGGCACCCAGACAGACCATGTCCGAAAACTACTTTTTTAGATTCAGGGGACCTCAAAACATGAACATCTCGACATCGAATTTTTGACATGAATCCAATATTTTCTCTAATGGAATATCAACAAAATTAAAATTGTCTTTTTCCTCTAATAACCGGTTGAATGAGTTTTTGATTTCAATTCATTTACCGATCAACCAGGTCTATACTCATTCTAAAGTTAATAAAACATGACAAATTTCAACATCCTTAATTGACGATAATAAGTAAACGAGAACCACTCTCTTTTTCTCTTTTTTCTACTTAATGAAGTAGGTATAGGAAACCTTTTATCTTTTCAGAGATGTCAATAAGGTAATATTAGTAACAAGGGAAGTCGTTTAAAATAAAAAAAAATTAAAAAAAAAAAACTTTTTAATTTAAATTTTGTAAATTCTGATAATAATAAAATTTTTTTATATAATTAGAAGTAGGCAGACTCACCGAGCCTAAGCAATAATTTTCGGGATGACCGAGCTGGAGCTCAGTGGTTTTTTTCTTTTAAAAAAATTGAAAAAAACTAAAAAACTACAACAGTAAAGTACTAGTACACCTGGTTTCCCAAAGACAAGACAATCGTAGTTTGTTTTTTTTTATACCACAAATTAAAATTTTAAAGAAATCGTCAAAGGAAATATTGAAAAAATCTAAAAAAGTATATCATTAAAGTAGTCTACTAGTAGGCCCTACTCAAGGGTTCCCAAAGATGTGACCTAGCTTAATTTGTTTTCTATACCGCGATAGTAAATATTTAAAATTTGAAAGAAATCGGTAAAGGGAATTCCGAGAAAAATAGAATAACTAAAAAAGTATATCAGTAAAGTACCCCCTAGAAGCCGGATTTTTCCAAAGATGAGACCTAGCAAAATTTCATAAGGGTGCTGGGAATAGTAAGTTATATATTTAATTTTTGAAAAAAATCATTCGAGCCGTTTTCGAGAACTGATGTGCTTACAAACAAACAAATAAACATACATTGCTCGTTTAATATTAGACTTAAGAATGAGAAATTGTTATTTTGTAAAATTATCTATATTTTGTAATGATTAAGCTAGCAGATATGTGCTGTTTTTCACGAAGGAACCAAGCGCCATTAACCTAAATCTGAGATAAGGGGCATTTCATTTGCACAATTGTAAACAATCGCAATGACAATGACTTTTTTTTCTTGTTTTATACAAAAAAAAGTCAACAAAGTAATAATGTTGCAATTTAAATAAAAAAGTAGATCCTCTCTTTCCCTACAAGATGGCAGTATTATCTTAATTTCGATCATAATGACGCTTGGTTCCAGTGGCGGATTAATGCAATTTTGTCGGGGAGGGGGGGGGGGGGGCGTTTTTTTTTTATTTAAGGACTTTGTCGGCATCTATGGCCATTTAGACCCCTTTCCTATTTATTTAAATTGATTGGTAACAAATTCAATTGAAATTAAAGAGCGGAAATCATAATTTCTTTAGATTACTAGTTTTTATAACTGTTTGAATTTCTTCTCGGGGGGGGGAGGTCGCCCCCTCCTCCTTAATCCGCCCCTGCTTGGTTCCTTCATTCATAACATGGTTCATATATGTATGTCTCTGGGTAATGGAAAAAAACAAGCAGTACTTTGGTCAGGACTGTAGTCTGATTTGTTTTTCACTTCAAGTGTTTTGAGAGATGGTTAATGGTTATATAATTTATTTTTAGTCTATTAGGTCTTTTAACATAATGATACGTTTTAAATTAAATGGGATTTAAATAATTTGAAATATTTTTTCTCGCTTGTAAAAAAAAGGACATTATCATTTTAAATTATAAATTGTTTACATTTTTTCTACTTTACTGATTTTAAATGCGTGGGAGGGGCTGAATTTTGGTCGTATTAGAAAATATCGTGACATTTATAACAAAAAATTTTTAATAATAAAATATTTTACAATACAAATTTAAAATTTAAAGTGTTTGTTTTATATGAATATATGGATTTTTTCCTTCGTGTGGTGGGTTTTGCGATTATTTAACTTATCCTCCTAGTCATATTTTTGCAATTTTTTTTTTTGTTTTGTTAAAAGAGAGAGAATTAATCCCACCCCCACACTCTTGCCTTGCTTGCCTCTTCATTTGACTTCATAGTGTGAACCGAAAAAAAAAATAATATTGCGCTCCGAATAAAAAAGAGATATTAAAGAAAAAATAACCTCGAGTGAGAGTCAAGGCTTAAAATATAACAGCACGGTATGGAGATTAGATAAGGTCCCTCCTTCATAAACAAAATTAAAGGGTTGAAAAAAAAATTTTAATAAAAAATAATGATATTTTATTTTTCGTTCAAATATCAATTTTTGGATTTTGTTAATTTAAAACGAGATGAAAAAAATCTCTTGAATGTGGGGGGGACTGGCAACGGATTAAAGCAACAGCCATCTAGATTGTTGCAGTTAAGCAATGACAAGCGCGGGTGGGTAGCCTGTGGAACGTCTCCGCCTATATGTTTATTTTTATATTTACTCGACCCACATACAGAACCTATATGGTAGAAAAATTAGGAAGTTGTAAGAGCCAATTGACCAAAAATGTGTTGGAAGTTAATTTCTTTGTAGAGCAGGTTCTTCTAGCAAGTATACCATAAAAAAATAGTAGAAAGTATTTTTTTTTTCAGGATTTTTTATTGAAAGGATGACTGGTGTGCACAATTAACTACCAGTTTCGGTCTATCTGAAAGACCATCATTAGATCTGCAAAAAGAAACATTCACAACATGAGTCATCACAAGCCAATTAAAATTTGTTGAAAAAAAATTTTCCTCTTCAACATTTATATGAAAATTGTTTTTTAAAAAATTTTAATTGGCTATATATTCTTCTTCAACATTTATATGAAAATTGTTTTTCAAAAAATTTATTTGGCTTGTGATGACTCATGTTTTGAATGTTTGTTATTGCAGATCTGATGATGATCTCTCAGATAGACCGAAACTGGTAGTTAATTGTGCACACCAGTTGTTATCCTTTCAATAAAAATCCTGAAAATAAAAAAATACTTTCTACTATTTTTATGGTAGACTTGCTAGAAGAACCAGCTCTACAGAGAAATAAACTTCCAACACATTTTTGGTCAATTGGCTCTCACAACTTCCTAATTTTTGTACCATATAGGTTCTGTATGGTGGCCGAATAAATAAAAAAAATAAACATATAGGCGGAGACGTTCCACAGGCTAATTCATCCTGGGGTCACTCAACTTATGAAAAATAATTTAGTATAAAAATGTAAATATGAGTAAAAATCAATTTAAAAAATCTGGTGTGACTGGCGCACAGCACACAACTTTCTCTTACCTTCGGTAATCGAAAGTTGTGTTCTGTGCTTGTCACACCAGATTTTTTGTGTCGACATATATTTAGTTCCCGACATGACAGTACGGAACATATGAATTCAGATGTAAAATTTATAAGTATGGAAAAATATTTATATTTTGTTACCATGGCAACCATTTCTCCTATCTTCCCTATGAAATACAAGAGTAAAGTGGTCTTCAGAAGATTTCAATTGCAAAATGAGAATATACATTTGAAAGAGCATCTAAAAAATAATTGATTTTTGAATTTAAAAAAAAATCGTTGGAGCAAATTTTGAGAAAATCGAAAAAAACTGAAAAAGTACATCAGTAAAGTGCTAGTACTCTTTGGCCGATTTTGATTAAAAGCTTATTTTTTCCGGTCCCGGGGGGTGTTTAACTTAAATATAAAATTTCAACCTCGTAGCTCAATTCCTTCATGCTTAAAATTGAACACACACACACCCACACACACAGACAGACCATGTCGCGAAAACCACTTTTTTGGATTCAGGGGACCTCAAAACGTGAAGATCCATCAAAATCTCGACATCGAATTTTTGACATGAATCCAATACTTTCTCTCTCTATATATATTACATATATACATAGGTAAGAGAAAGTAAAAGTTTCTGCTAAGGGTTAAATTTGTTGCTAATGCTGGTGGTGTTAATTCACTTTCAAAAGGAGACACGAGAACAAATGTTAAGTAAATATCTCCTATATTATATTGAAGTAGAATTTAATTCAATTTAGATACTTTCATTGCTAAAGAATCGTCTCTCTTACTGCCCCTATAATTTGTTTTTATTACTACCGAATAAATGCATAAGACAGACGAGGGACAAAATTGTGCTTTATTTATTAGTTTTGAATTAATTTAACCACCGCTGCGGTATTTTTTATAATCTGATAAGGATTCCATGGATTATGGAAAATTCCTGTATCAAAATTGTGTATTGCTCTTTGAGTCAAATTGTTCTCCACTTCCTCATAGGATCATTTTAAAGAATATTGATTAACAATATATTCAAGGGTGAGAAATGAATGCCAGCACATAAATTACGGATATAAATTTTCTATCGATTAATCCATAAATATAAAATAAATATCAAAATGTTGTAAATCAAGAATATATACATTTATATATAAATAAAAAAGAGCAAGCACTTTTTAAGGTCATAAAACATTTAATCATTACCCTATTTTTCTTCTAGGGTTGAATGATTTAAGAGAGTTTGTTATTAGGATTTTTATCACTCAAATTCACACTTCACCCTTTCCACCAAATGTGTCAAGTTTATATTATTTCATGTAAAAAATTAAATAATTTTTTCTGGCATTAGATTTGGCGTGGAATTTTTAATCTTTTTATCTGATTCCGTTCTAAACATATGGATCTATATATTTTTTTAAAAGAAATTTTTCTATGAGAAAAATTATTTAATATATGCGAGGTTTCACAAGGTTATAAATAAAAGTATTGTTAGATTTTACAACTCGATTTATACCAATCACAATATCTCGGTTAGGCGGCTATTAAATATTAAACAGTTGGGAGAAATGAAAAAAAAAAAAAAAAATTTGAGTAATGCTTAGTCGCAGAAGAGTTAAAACCGCTGATATAGACAATAACTAAATATTTATTAATTCGTATAGAGAATTTAAGGGCTCTGAAGACAAAAACTAGATTTGAGAGAGAGAAAAAGTAAGCTAAGAATTCACCATTAAGATCAATAGTGATAATTACAATCTAGCAGAGAGGAGGGGTAATATAATGAAAAGAATATTTTAATGCTCCTAAAGAAGAATGTGAATCTCAATTTGTAAAGTGATTTTTTTATGATATAAAAAATACCTAATAATCAAATAAAACAAGCAATAAGGGTGTAATGAAAAATAAACATCAAAAAAGCCCTTTGAAAGAGGGATAAATAATATTTGAAATATCCATTTGGAAAATTAGATTAAATAAAAAAACCAGCATCATAAATGAAGTTAGAACATAAAAAATTGCAAATAAGATTTACGAAATTATAAAATTAAAGAGTTACGATAATTTTTATTTAATATTTCGCGTTTTTCTCAATTCAACAAATACCTTAATATATTACATTAAACGCTTGAATATTAAAAGATTATACGCGATTATAAAAGTTACGACGTCATTTGATTCTATGATATTACTTATTTTATCGCTGTACGGATTATAATACATTGGGGTTGTGTAGCTAGACAACAGAATAGGAAGCCATAAAATTTTCTTTCTTATTCAAAGATGTGAGTGAAAGTCTCTAGAAAAACTATGGATGTTGGCCTAATTTTTCTTACTGTGGCAGTAATTCGAACCCGGGATCCCAGGTACAAGAAGCCAATGCCACACTTCACTGACTAAAATAAATTAATATAATTTTTAACAAAATGACAAATATAGCCCTGAACAAAAACAAAAATTAGCCAAAATTTTTTTTTCTATTCAACTTTATCCTTGACCCTTGGCAACTTTTTAAATAAAATCACCCCTAATATATTGCATACATTTAAGCCCTTAAAGTAGAAAACATTAAGAATAAGACATTTCAACCATTTCTTAACTTATCGCCACTTTAGCGCAAATATCGATGCTATAAAAATAGATGATTCTCATTATTTTTTTGTAAGCTTCTTTGCCTATGTTATTTTTTTGTAAATTTTTCCCCTTATCTTTCTTCTTGATATATAGGTATTTTTATGGTTTAAAGCTCAAGATATTTTTTTTACTTTCTCTTACCTATATATGTTAATATATAGAAAGAAAGTATTGGATTCATGTCAAAAATTCGATGTCGAGATTTTGATGAATATACACGTTTTCAGGTCCCCTGAATCCAAAAAAGTGGTTTTTGCGACATGGTCTGTCTGTGTGTCTGTAAACAAAATATCTCAAGAACGAAAAGGGCTAGGAGATTGAAATTTTATATTTAAGTTAGGCACCCCCCTGAGACGTAGCCCGAAGCTTTTTAATAAAATCGGCCAAAGAGTACTAGTACTTTACTGATTCACTTTTTCAGTTTTTTCCGATTTTCTCAAAATTTGCTACAACGATTTTGATTAAAATTCAAAAATCAATTATTTTTTAGATGCTCTTTAAAATGTATATTCTTATTTTGATAGGAAAGATGGGGGAAATGGTTGCCATGACAAAACATAAATATTTTCCCATACTTATAAATTTTACATCAATTTTAAAAAATTAAAAAAAAAAAAAAAAAAAAAATATACATCTCTCGAATCCATCATCCTGTCAGAAACTAAATATATGTCGACACAAAAAATCTGGTGTGAAAGCACAGAACACAACTTTTGCTTATCGAAGGTAAGAGAAAGTTTTGTGTTGTGCGACCAGTCACACCATATTTTTTACTTATGTAATATTAATATAGGCCTTCTAATATGGTACGAAGAAAGTAAGGTGGTCAAAAAAATTCAACTTTGAAATTTTGATGATTCTTGGCGTTTTCAGCCTCACTGAGATCATATAAAATTATCTTGGTGTGAGCTGTTTTTCGTTCTTGATATATTTTGTACAAACACACAAACAGATTTTGCAAGACCCACTTTTTGAACTCAGGAAGCCTCAAAACGTGTATTTACATCTAAATATCGGAACCGGAATTTCTTACATCAATCCAATACTTTCTTCGGGAGGTAAGAGAAGAGTAGAAAAAACATTATCCAGTATAAATTGGAGAGGGAAAAAGCTGCTACATTATGTTTTTTTAGCAGAATATAATTAAAAAATCAAATTAAAAAATTCATAACCCCTTTTTCCCCACTATCATAGTGATAATAAATTAGCCAGTCCCTTGAGAACAACAAGAGATTTGATATATTCAATTTCCATCCTTGGCCACATCAGATATTCCATGTCCTTAATGTATTCAATTGACCAGTCCTCTGTGAGTCAATTAGCAAATATCACCAGCGATGTTGTGAATATTAAATGACCCCTTTTGACATCTCATTACGCTTCAATGATTATACATAAATATGAGATTATTAAATTCAAAAACCACTACGATTTGATTTTTTTTTTTTTTTCAATCGGTAATTCGCATCAATGAATAAACATTTTATTTTACTTTCATCTGATGATAATCAGAAAAAAATATTGCATTTTTATAGGACAATAGAATAGAAATTATTTTTTAGTTAAATTTTAATAAAGCACATCAAAAAATCAAATAATAATGAACAAAGCATGTAAAATCTATGTGCTTAATTATTAATTTAAGCAGCGACGAGGCCGAGGATGGGTGGTTCCTGGGAATCAGCGTGTGGAACGTCCACTCGGTACAAATATAATAAAAAAACAATATATACGGTAGGTCTATATTCTTATAAGGCTTTAGTAGCCGAAAGAGTTAATTTAAAAAAAATTATTAATTTAATATTTGTTGCAAGCAGGGATAAGGTGGACTGGATCGCGATCGTTCTGAGATTTAAATCGAAGATCCGACCCCAGGATTTTCTCAAGTCTCGATCGAAATCCATTTTTGCTCTCTGAGATCTAGGATCGGATCGCTTTTGAAGAGTTAGCAATCCTGGATTCTTGCAATCCTTTTCAAAGGATTGCCAAACTTTAAAACTTTTTATATACTGTATCTTCCTTTCAAACGATTAAAAATGTGTAAATTCTGACGAAGGAATTCAGATTTATGAATCGCCGGTCGGAAGAACTATTCTTTTTCTAAATCGGATCGGATTAGCGGATCGGATCCTTTAGGCGTATAAGATGTCTGGATCGGATCCTTCAATCCTTTCGCAACAGTCGGATTTGATTAGTGGATCTGATCGTCCGAACTGTCCGGATCTGAAGATCGGATCGCTAATCTTTTTTAAAGGATTTTGTCCATCCCTAGTTGCAAGAATTTAAACACGATTGGATTAGAAAAATTCGCAAAATTACTCAATTACCAGTATCCTACTTTTCTATATAGCTACTATAGATAACGATTTTTTTCATAACAAAATTTTTTTTCTTTAATAAGTTTGTTTTTATTTTATCTTAGACTGATGGAGAGACAACTTGTTCTTTAAATCCCCTGTTTAAATCACTCACTGGAAACTGGACCAACAAACTTCTCACTTCCCTTTCAACATGATACCGATAAAAAGTCGAATTCGAGATAAGCCAGTCTACCCTTTTCAACATACGAAGAAAAATAGAAAAAAAATTTCTAGCCAGTTGTTTGAGTTTCGCAAAACTTTGGTCAATGATAATTTTCAAATAGATAGATGTTGGATTAACTTATTTGAAATTTCAAATTAAAACAGA
>JAKCPI010022399.1:0-16273 GCA_023213315.1 Euborellia annulipes | reverse complement strand
TTCTAGGAAAAATATTTATCCCTTTTATTAAACTAAAACATTAGTATAAACATTAAATTTTATTTTATAATGAGATTTATGAATGAGAGAATGATTTATAAATTAGCTAACTGGCATTTGTAAAAATAAATAAAAGAAAATAAAGTTGAGGCTGGAAATTTAGAAAACCTAGCATACCCCATCCTAAAAATAATGAAAGTACTCTAACCGAATTTATTATTTATATTTTCTTAAACATTACTCATTCTCCTCTATAAATTTAACAAATTGAAAACATTTTATTAATTGAACTTATTTATCGTGAAACTTGTTTTGCTGACGTATTAATAATGGGCGAAAAATAGGATAGATAAATACATTTTCTCTCTCTCTCTCTATTTCATTTATTTATTTAACAAGTGTCTCATTTGTTCTGTTTCAAATTATTATTATTATTATTATTTTTATCATTTCAATTAAATTAATTTTTATTTCTTTCTTCCATCTATTGTACGTATATAGACAGATCCTCTCTGTAACTTAAATCTAAACATTTGAAAAATTATTGAAAAGCGCTTATTTCGTTTTTTAATCAATTTTATACTATTAGATTTTCATCTTTAAAAAAATGATAAAATAACAACAATTTAGTTTTATTTGAAATTATATAATTATAATGTAGGTCTATATGTAAAAAAAAAATTTTATATTCTAGACCAATTTTGTTCATCTTAAAGTTTTATTTGTAGGCAGGTAAATTTTTTCATCCTTGATGTGTGTTTCATCCTTGAGTGCCTTGTGCACCCACACTCACTATATATTTTTAAGGAAAAAAAAGCATATAAATGAATAAAAAGAAAAATCAATTTATGCCAATCATTTATGCAAAATGAATAACAAATCTACAATAGAGGATCATTTATTTTTTATTTCTTGGAAAAAATTCAATTTCCCAATATAAAAGAATATGTAATGAGATGTGGGTCTATTAAAAAGATACCTCGGAGAAGATTTTTCTCTCTATCATAATATATTTTTTATGAAACTCACAATCTTGGTTTTTTTTTACCTTGACTTTAAAATGTTCCTTACGTACATAATATTTCTTCGACCTACTTTGTATTTTATTTTATAATTCTGGTTCAAACCATGTGAGATAGATGGATATATTTTTAAGGAGGCACTTCCCACCGGCACTTTGATAAAAATTTTGAATTTTACTTTTCCGTTAATATATTTAACGATAGATATTTTTAACTTTCCCCACAAACCGTGGGTTGGATTCGTAAAGTTAATGTAATCGTAAAAAACAAATTGAAGCTGTCAAAATGCGTTTTGAGGCCCCCGGAATCCATTTAAGTAGTTTTTGGAATGATGTCTGTGGTAATTCAGAATAAGCAGTCGAAACGTTGTACAATATTTATATTTTTAATAAATAATTAATAGAAAATGTGGTCTATAATTCCCCTAATAAAGGTAAATCATGATTTCTACAGATGTAAAACTGTTCGTGTTTTATTTTTGGAAGGAAATATTGTAAAAACAAATATTGGTCTCACAATATAAACTAAATTTAATGTTTAAAAAAAAAAAACAGTAATATAATAAGTACAGTAAAATTATAAAAAAAAAAGTTATTTTTCTTGAAAACTAACTTTTAATTTCCAGGAGTAGTGGCTGAACGTATAATTAACAATGAGGAGAATAAGACAGCCGAAAGCAATTAGAGAAAATATATTTCTTTTTTCACTTTTTTTTTAATACAATTGTCAACGTTCCGGACGATTTTTCCGGATGTTAAAAAAATTAATATTATTTCAAAATTTAGCGTTTGTTTTGATTTTGTTAATAAATACTATATGCATATATAATACTACAATTATTTCTTAGATCTCGGCTTACGAACGAACAACTTTGCCCAGACCATTTTATTTTTTTGACCCTTTTTTTTTTTTAATTTTTTCTGGACTATATAGATTTCATAATTTAATTTAATTAGTAATAAATATAGTCTACCATCTAATTGATGGGTCGTTCACATATTACGTAACGCGTTAGGGGTAGGGGGTCTGGACAAAACACCATAAGTAACTTATTGTGACATGAGGGACTTCTCTAAGTGTGACATAACAATTCAAAGTTGAATTTATAAAATTTAAAAAAAAAAAGTCGAATGATTTTCACAACTGGGAAAAATGGAGTGATTATTTGAGTCACGAGGGAATTACTAAAAAAAAAAAAAAGAAAAGGTAAAATGATATGAATTTTGTATTAGAAATTTTATTCGGGGGGGGGGGGGGGTTCTATGTTGTGACATAATATTTGTAGGTTTGTTTGCATGTGACCAACTGTGGTATGCGGAAGGGACTAGAAAATCGTCAAAAATCGTTACGTAATATGCGAACGACCCCTTGGCAGAAAATCTCTTTGGAGCTTTTCTAAATATCTGACCAAAGCAATGAGTTGATCATAAAGCAACCAATTTAGCCTTAAATTGATTTTTTTTTCTCTATTATAGTCCTTTTTATTTTAATTTGTTTTTAAATGAATAAAAGAATTTAATAAAAATGTTTCAAATGAATTCTATTTGATTTGTTTGATACATTAATGAACTATTTCCAAACTTTGCTATTCTTGACCTAATTCAATTAAGTAGTTACTTATCGTATCTAATTACTGTTCTATAATGAAGCCCTTGTAATTTATTTGGCTCTTTCTAATGAGTTCTTTTTCTCTCTTTTATAGGATTCGCCCTCAGCAGAGAGTCAAAGGATGGACGATCCGAGACTAGCATGTAAGTAATTGCTTTCAATTCCCTCTGCTTTTTAATTTATCTAAACCCTTTTCATTCATCTAATTAATAATAAAAAAAAAATATCACTACGAATGGAAAATTTTCTTCCCGGCCAAACTAAAAAAATGAAGGATTTGTACGAACGATAAATTTTCCCTTATTTTTAAAAAATATATTTTAAAATTTTATTTTTAAATTTAATACCTAAATAAAAAAACAATAAAATACTAAAAAAAATAATAAAAAAAAAAAAATCTCTCCCTAAATTTTATTTTTTATAAATATTTAAATTTAAATAATAAAAAAACTTTAAATTTTTTCTTTGGGGCCACAAAGGGGGGAAATTCCTTTTCTAGGGGTCTAAATAATATCCCATGGGCTAATTAGAATAGAATAAAGACATGCGCCTTGAATTTTGATTCTAAAGAGAGATAGATTAAATTGTATCATCTGTCAAAGTTCCTTAGCATAAATCTGTTCATATTTCTTTTTCTTACATTTCTTATTTGTCAATCATATTTTTCAGTTCGATTAGGCCTAATTATATTTAATGTGCGTCAAATCCGAATGAGGTATTCATTGAATATTAATATCTTATTGAAATGAATAGATCTCGAAAATTATTTAAATAAAATTATATACAAGGTGTCCAAGTTATCAAAAGAAATTGTAAGGTGCTTCCAAGAATTTAACGCACCATTAGAGTAAAATATACTAATTTACTGATTTACTGATTCTTACTGGGGTTGATAGTAAAGAGTATTCCTGCTGAAGTTTCAACTTGTCAATTAAGTTAATTTTTACTTAATTAATTACTTAAATTAATTACTATTTTAAAATTCCTATGTAATAGTTTTTTTTTAACTTTAAGCCACTTGTTCTTTTTTACGGATTTTTTTGTATTAAAGTATTGAATTTATGTCAAAAATTCGATGTCGAGATTTTGATGGATATACTCGTTTTGAGGTCTCCTGAATCCAAAAAAGTGGTTTTCGCAACATGGTCTGTCTGTCTGTGTTCAATTTAAAGCATGAAGAAATTGTGCTAGGAGGTTGAAATTTTATATTCAACTTAGGCACCTGAGGCGTGAAAATAAGCTTTTAATCAAAATCGGTTACTGATATACTTTTTCATTTTTTTTTTCGATTTTCTCAAAATTCGCTCAAACGATTTTGATTAAAATTCAAAAATCAATTATATTTTACCTGCTCTTTAGAATGTATTTTCTCATTTTGCTCTCAAAATTGTTTGAAGGCCACATATTTTCCCATGTTTATAAATTTGACATCTTGAATTCTAATAGGCCTATATTGGTGGAAACTAAATATATATCGACACAAAAAATATGGTGTGACAAGTACAGTACACAACTTTCTTTTAGCAAAGCTAATAGAAAAAGGCAAAATTATGCTCACTAGATTCATTAGTCAAAAATTTTTGCTTCTTTCAATATTACAATCCACTGATAATAATCTTCAAATAAAATACTTTTCTATACAAAAAAAAAGCAATTAGTCTATTGCACTCTTTTAAATTAAAAACCATTAAATTTTCAACAATTTTCTAATGCATAGAAATGTCAATCAGAATAAATTATTCCTGTCAATATTTTATGGCACTTAGACATTAACTGTCTAGTCCGATTAATACAAATGGTTTCATTAAAAATATATGCCAAGAGTCAAGAATTATTTTAGTAATCGACTCTTTCCCTATCCAAAAGGTCAGAGTATTACAAAATTTTTATTATTAACTAAGAGGATATCATTAAAAATCTATGGGATCTATATTTATTTCTTAATTTTGACTAGGAATATAAACAATAAAATAGACCAAAATTGGAATAGAACAAGAAGACCTATGAATTTTTAACTTATTTCGACCAAAATAGATTTTATTCAAATATTTAGTAGTAAATCTATTCTTAAAAATTTTTCCTCAGCGCGAAATCTATTATTGATATAGACAATATAAATTCCTTCAAAAGCTTATTTTTGTTTTTTGTATTTTCATTTCTTTTTTTTTTAACACTCACACTTTTCCATTCACACTCACATTCATTCATACATATACACAATCTTTTCGGCAACTTAGGCCATTTAAGACTTTTTGCGATACCCGTTATTTGTAAATATATCTTTTCAAATAGAAAATTGTGGAATTTCAAAAAATTTTTAAGCCTTTTCAAATGGAGATTTGGGATCTCGAGTATTTTTCGTGATATCTCCATAACGTCCTCAATAAGTTCAATTTTAAATGGAATTGTTCAGAGGGTGACGGATGGACAGACGAGCACTCCACAATTATATATCTGGACATATTTTATTTTATTTTTAACAATTAGCTTTGATTTTTCATAAGAAAAAAAAGGACTTAATTAATTCTCAATGCTTTTGGAGAACTTATAATTTTCAAAAATCTTTTGAATTTTTCTCATTTGAGGATTTGGAAACTCTGGACTCTAATGTCTTCTTGGTGCCAATCTTCATTTCAAAGACACTCTTTTATTTAGTCTCTAAAGTACAAAAAGAGGTAGACTCGTAATCCTTGTTTACGTCATTCATCCACAATAAACATGAGGGTGGAGTGTTCAGGTCAAAAAACCCTACTTTTTTATTTAAATTTATTTAAAGATTAATTGGATAAATTTAATTAATCTTTTTTATTGACAAAATAAATTTTTTATGACTTATTCACTTGAAATGTTAAAATATTCATTAACTTAAAATATGTAAATTAAATTTCAAACCATATTTCAATTAAAATTTCTTTTTATTTTCTTGACACTCTACAATAAATTATTCTTAGATATATAAGCTTATATATATACCATATATTTATATAATAGGGGTGAGCAAGCATTTGTATTCATTGTTGAGGAGGGTTTTATAGGAGCACAGGAGTAGAAGTCCTACTCCTGTGCTCCTATAAAACCCTCCTCAACAATTGGAATTTCATTGTTGCGTATCACATGAAAATCTATAAATAAATGTAAATAATGGCTAACCTTTTAACTTCCGGAACTTCATTTTATCGTTCGATTTGATTATAAATAAACTCTAAAAGTAGATTATTTCCATTAGATAAACTAAATGTATTCTCTTTTAATGAATAAATAGTTTGTAATTAAAATAATTGAATTATTCAGAATAATTGATTATTTTTTAAAATAACCTGACCTCAATTAAAAAAAATTTAATTAAATCAAATTATCCCAACGAAATTAAATTTTTATTGGAATTTTATTAATATTGAAAAAGCTACAGAAGGAAAAAAATGTATTTCTCTTCCCTCTCTCAGCTGGACCATCAAAAGACAATTTTTAAATAAAACAAAGAAAATGAGACATCCTTTTAATTATACATATATAAATACCATTTCAAATCGATTGAATTTTTTTTTTTTTTTTTTTATTCATCATTACCAATGAAGCTTAAAATTGGTCGAGAAACAGAGTGATTATTTATATTTAGGAAAAAGGGCCATTATTCATCACTTGGGTGAATTTATCTCTGTCCATGGATGGCGAGGATTAATGGTGCGAAAGGGCAACCGAATGAATGAATAAACAACCTCTGTGTCTTTTTCATTAGCAACGTCCCCTCCACCCAAGGATTCATCAGTGGCTCTTTATCGTATGAGAGGAAGCAACGGTGCTGTTTGTATTCTTCTTCGTGTTGATGGCCTGCTTGTATTTAAGTACAAGACAAACATCGGCGATGAAAGGGTATGAACTTTCTTCATATTCATTAATTATATGAATAAAGGTTGTTCAGTAAAAGGATGATTTTAAATAGAGCAAGTAATTTCTTACAACTTTTTATCCATTTAATTTTTTTTTTTTTTTAATTTTTTCAACCAGTCAGGAATCGTAGGCTTAGTGAAAAAAAATTCTTAAATAAAAAATTAAAGCATAAAATTAAGAAAGTTAATTATTTTATTTTTTTTAGAACAATTAGTATAAGGGTTTTTTATGGCTGGTGGAATTTGTATCAGGAATGAAAGTTGGTAGAAAACAACATTTATGTTTATGATGGCCAATAGCAGGTATGATTTTCATTCTGAAAAAATTTTTTTAAAAATGATTGTTAAGCCATATTTGTAAAAGGAAATGTTTCGTTGTTTATAGCTCCGAGGATGGCTTTGACCAAAGCCGAAACGTCAGCTGTTGAAATATATTTAAAAAAAAAAAAAATTTTGGCTGCGTTTTCTTCCAACTTTCATTCCTGATACAAATGACAATTAAATTTAATTTTTTAAATGCTCAAAATGTCTATTTTTTATTAAAATAGATTTAAAATTTTTGAAATTTTATAATGAATTTTTTACTATAGGCCTAGGCATATATAATGAAATAAAGAGGGATGAGGTCTGAATGGCCTTAGATGCCAAAAAGACCTTACACCAAATAAAAATTTGGTGTTACTCAGAGAGAGGACATTAGCTTTTAGTGACTAGGTTCCCGGGTTCGCTTCCCGTCCCAAGCGAAAAACAAATGTATTTCATTTGAATTGGCTACCAATCGTTTGAAATAAATAAGGATGGTGTCTAGATGAACTGATAATCTGCCTAATTTTTATTTCAAGATAATGCCAGATCAGACGGTCTTATCTTTTAATAGTATATCATAATTATTTTTCCCTTTTCAGGAATCCGATTTATTTATTCCTAATGAACCGGAAATATCAGGACAGTGTTCAGAAGAAAGATCGACTATCACGTTGCATTTCAACACGTATTTTTTGACATTCAGCTTTTTAAAAGTAAGCAACTTGTTTTCTCATTAATTTCAATTATTTAGCTGTCTAATGCACTTTAAGTGAATATTTTAGTTTTTATTTATCATGGTTCATCATCTAATCGATAAAGTGAAGGGTTTTTGTGTTCAATCATTTGAAGAAATAACGACTTCCTTTTAACTTTTCTCTTCCTATTCTCCGTTTAATTTAGAAATTATACAGTAGAACAGATATTAAATCTCACAAAATGCCATCTTAGATGAAATCCGTCCACGCGAATTCTAAAAGATAATCCAGGATAAAGAAATTTCATTTATTATGAGAAATCTCAAGCCTTATAAATGTTATCTTCAGGTTGTTATATTATAAAGTATAAGCCAAATGAGATTTAGGAATTGACAGAGATTTTAATCTTCTATATTTAACTTTTTTTTTTTATCTTTTAAAAAGTCGAATGAAAATCAATTTAGAATAGAATTTAATAGACTTCTAGTCATCCGATTAGATAGACAGTTAGCTGTCCAATAATTCAATTTATTTGTTTCTAAAAGCTCACTTTTTTACTGAATTATTATAATTCATTTTTTTTATATGACGTTTTTGTTTACTTTTCGTTAAATTTCTTACAAAAACTGTTTGATTTGGTCGATTCTCTTAGTCTATATTATTGGCACGGGTTCGAATCCCATGAAGTCCTATGAATATGTATGTAAATCATATGGGGATGTGGCATAATGGCAGCCAAGGCGAAAAATAAAATAAAAATCTATTTTTTGTCGACGTTTCAAGTGCCGACCTCACTCGTCATCAGGACAAAAATGATGTTAAGTTGTCAGATTAGTTGACATGGCAGTGTTGCAACGTTTTTACCAATTTATATTTTCTTGAAAAATTTTACCGATTTATATTTTCAAGAAAATATAAATAAATACCAAACGGTATAACAAAATATGCCCTGAACCCCCTAAAATACCGTATTTAAATGATGAGCATCGTTAAAGACAAAAGACAAAAAAAGCAATTGACAATATGCATTTTTAATTCATTTCCTCCTTTGAAATAGATAACCAATTTTACAGATATTCCTTCTTAATGGCGGTTGCCTATTTTGCAGGCGTTTTTACATTTTATAGTGTATTTATTATATTAAACATAATCAATTTCAATCACAAGCTTTTAAACAATTCAATTATACATGAAACAAAAATATACTGCCACTGTATTTTTTTTTTTTTTTTTTTTAATTTATACCGCAAATGTCACAAATAAAATTCTCTAATTTTTTTGAAAGCTTGGTTTTGTTAATAAAAGGCTATGTAAATGTTCATATATTATATTTAGGATAGGGAGATAATATCATCTATATAACATTATAAAAGCTTTTTTTATAATGAAGTGAATAATGTTTTTTTAATTAATTAATTTAATAATATTTATTGAAATGATCTATGATCAAATCCACTCACACCGTTATAAACCCATTATATCACTTAGATACTAGCAGGTGGCACCCATTTCCTCCATTGTTTATACAAACTTTTTTTTTTTGTTATTGAAGAAAAGCTATCCCTGGGTATTTGGATAACCCAAAAATTGGGAAGGGGGGGGGCTACTTAAATACCCAGGAATAGCTCAAAATACCCCGACTCCAAAATCATGATGACCTATGTAATTTGTTTTTCTGCAGGTATTTGGTGGTGAGAGGTGGTATATCGATCGAATCGATTTACGTTTTAACACATCAGAAAGGAAATTCGAGCACGTCGAGAAACCAGGTGAGCAGAATGAAAATCAATCTAGTATTTCAATAAAAATAAAATCTCACTTTTAGAGAGAAATAAACTTTTTATGATTATTAATTTTTATTATTATTATTAAAATATATCAATATATTTAAATTTTAAAATATTTATTATTTTATAGGAAGAGAAATACGAGTGAGAACTCCAAAAGGTCGAGAAGGAATGCTCTTTCCAACTCCTGTGGGCAAATCTTTTGTCTGTTCCGATGAAATCTCAGTACCACTATCCGGTCCTAATGGAAATGGATTTGCAGTTACCCTTCTTCTCAGAGAACTCAAAGTGCAGCCATTTATTTTTAAGAATGACGAATTTGGTCCAGGTAAAGACTATAAAATATAATAAAAATCAGAGCCAGGGGGGAAAATTACACCTGGGTTTATTGCCCCACTCCCCCCCCCCCAAAAAAAAAAAAATAAAAAAAATAAATAAATAAATAAAAATATAATAGAAAAAAAAATAGTTTTCAAAATTTACAAAGCAATGTGGGTGTTTTTTTTGGTTTTTTTTTTTTTATATAGAATTTTTGATATTCGAGAAAAAAAATGGTTTCATTAAAATAAAATAAAAAATTAATTTTGCTATTAAAACTTTCAGAGAGGTTTTTCAGGAGATTTGGCTTGGAATACCTCATTATACTTCCAATTATATAATTAGCTAATAAATTTTTAAAAAATTTGCCCTACTTTAGTATCTAAGTTTCTATTCTCATGTATTTTTATTAAATTAACAGAATACGAATGTTCGGCGGGCGGCGCTGGATCCTATCGTGATGAGACAGCACCCATCGCAGTCGGAAGCACCCTAGCCGTCGTCACTTTGCTCACCATCACCGGATATGGTGTCTATCGTTATTTCAAGATCAAAAAAGTTCAATACGACACCATGGAGTGAGTCCTTCCACCAAACATCTAACAAGCCAATATCACCAAATTTTTCTTTTATCTCATTTAATAGGGTTGCATTTCTAGAAATGAAATTAACCGGACAATTAATTGTTTAATACAAGTATTTATTGAAATTGCCTTTTTTAGTAATTAGAACTCGCTAGAAATTTTAAATACTCTCTGGTCCAGTCTGGAGCAATGAATCGAAAACATTGATAACCAGTAAAAAGGAGAAAATAAGAACAGGATAAGTTTATAAAAAAAAAAGGTTTTCAGTAATATCGTTGTTTATTTAAGTAAAAAAAAAAGCTAATATTTTTATTACTACATAGAAACACATGAAACGAAATTTTTTGACAGAAATAGAAATGGAAATTTAATTTCAAATTTTTTCTAGTGGCGCAACCAGGATCCTCCTTCGGAAGGGGTTATGATTATGAAACACTTCTGTTTGGTTTTTTTATTTTTTAATTTGTTTTAAGGTCTTTTTTGGCATTGGCTGCCATTTATTTCAATTGATTGGTATCCAATACAATTGAAATAAATTCCTGGGATGGGATGCGAATTCTTGACCTTTGGTATCAGAAGCCAATGCTCTACCTCTGAGACATAGGTCAAGGGCTAAGCAGGATTTTTTGGGACTTTTTTTAATATTTAAAACAAATCCAAAATTTTTTTATAAATTAAAACCACTCGTTCTCTGACTTGTGCTTTTTGATTAAAAAAAATATTTTTAAAGGTATTTTTTTGTTTGAACTATAGGTATAGCAATGAGGGGGAGGGGGAGTAGTTAACCAACCCCCTCCCCCTCTCGCTAGTTGTGCCACTGTAATATCAATAAATATCGGGAATCTCTTATTTATTTTTTATACACCAATCTTTTAAATTTTATAATTTTCTCATTTAAAAACGATAAAATATAAAATAGAATATGCTACCCTAAAAATTTTTTTAATTTTCCAATAAGTGAACTAGGCTAACTGTCCGATAAATAACCCTAAATCTTTTTTGAAAGAATTTTATACCATCAATGTATTTGATCATATAAAAGTATTCTAAAAAAAAATATACGAAATATTTTAATGTTTTATTTCTGGAAAAAAAAAACGAAAAAATAGTATTTTAGGTTTTAATTTCTATAGTTTTATAAATTAGTTAAACTTTTAGAAATTTATTTTTAAGATGGATATATTTTTTAATTTAAAGGAAATAAAATCAAAGATTTAGGTACATAAGTATTATATATATATTCTAGAGAATATTGTCATAATCTTATGACATAAATTTTGAATTAATTAATAAATATATATAGAAATTAGAAAGTTATAAATAAAAAAACAAAAAAATTTCCGCAAAATTTAGCTCAAATGTGATATTTACAATAGTTGGAATGAAAAAGTTGAATATTTTAGTCATTTGGTCAAAAATATAAAAAAAAAAGAAACAGATGTTTACCAAGAAAGAATTTTTAAACGAAATTCAATAAAACAAATTTGAGGTGAAAAATATTTGTAAAAATCATAAGCAATTTTAGTGCTTTTTTTTGAAAACCGAATGCATATCAAAATGTCTTCTGATTTTACATAAATATAGAGAAAATATCTATGAAAAATTTCATTGAATTATCTCAATCAGGGTGAATGAAATTTTTGGCCTACGAAGGCGACTAACTAAACATAAACATTCATCATAAATATATGGGATAATTAAAATTTAGAAATCTTAAACTGTTGGAATTTAGAGATAAAAAATAAATGTTATGAACATAATTTTTTTATCATAATTATTAAATTTTTTCTTTTTTTTATTAATAAATCTGACCTAAATTTTTGAGGTATTTTTGTCGGATTTATAACAATGGTATGGACTAACATTTGTTTACTAACATTAATGAGTATTTTAAAATAATCTTATTTTGTCCCACAAATTGAATATCAACATTTTTGTCTTTGTTTTATTTAATTAGATCAATTTTATTAAGAAGAAAATAATAAAGTGTTGTGATTTTTTGCCATTGAGAGTATTTTAAATTGGAAAAACACAGGGATAGACGCGACACATCTCATTTATTTGGGATTTGTAGCGCGTTGTCGCGATTTCCTTTGTTCTGCTAGTCTTTCAATAAAAGTCAAGTCGACCACGTGGGGTTCCTCGCGGTTAAAATTTGCCAATTTAAATCCGACTTGATTTGCATATTTTTATTTGACTAATTATTTCGCTAAATTCATTTTTATCTTATATATGTTAATTTGTAAAAAAAAAAAATATATATGTTCATAACAAAAAAATTATATATATATATATATGTAAAAATTTAGGTTTTGTGAGTAGTTTTTAAAATTATAAATAAATATATAAAAATATACATATACGATCCTATTAAAATATGACTGAAGCCACAAAATATTGAATTTCTAACTATCAAAAAATTAAAATGTTGTATTTTTGTATTATTAACAAATTTCGGTCAAAATTTAGCAAAATTCCTTCCCCCCTCTATTTTTTAGATTTCAGAGCACATAAATTAAATTTTAAATCACCTTTTGGATAGGTCCAAGGCTGAAATTTTAAATATGTTGATAATAGAAGTGGCTGTTCAGCAATTAGAATGTTGAAGGGGAGGATGTCAGCCAAAAAGGAGCCTCTATCGAATAAAAATCTCCAATCAGAAAACGTTTCGGGTTTAATTAGATAAAACCATCATCAGTTGCCAATAATCTCTAAAGAACTGATGATGGTTTTATCTAATTAAACCCGAAACGTTTTCTGATTGAGATTTTTATTCGATAGAGGCTCCTTTTTGGCTGACATCCTCTCTTCCTTCAACATTGAAATTTTAAATATTTATTTATGTATATGATTTCAGTGTATATAAATTTAGAAAAAAAAATATATAAAGAAATATTATACATAATATAAATACACATAAGATATTTTAATGTGAGATTGCTTTATGTAAATACTTTTCGCAATTTGTCCATTCTTTTACTATTCTTTAACATTGTGTGTATCAATGAATGCAAATAAAAGGACACCAGCTGTAAATATTTATATAAAGCAAGTAAACTGTTATTTTTAATAAATTTTAAATGAAAATGTGTTGTCAAATATTTCTATATATATATAAAATCGTTATGCCCTGCTAAATGGATGTCTTTTTTAATCTCTTGTCTTTGCCGAAAAATAAATAAAAAAAAAAGTCTCTGTCTTAAAAGCTGAATTAAATAAACATATATTAATATATATATTATAATAATAAGAATAACTATTATAATGAGTCGACTTGTCTCTATTCCTTATTAAATATTAGGCTATAAAATCAAATTTGAATGAGAAAGAGATTGGTTGCAATCTTGAAACAGGGGCGCAACCAGGATTTGCTCCTGTCGGTGAGGGTTTGATTTTTTAAGCGGCTTTCATGCTTGAGAGAAATCTTTGGGAGTAGATCCCTTGCCTTCCTCCATGAATTTTAAACGGCAAAAAAACCAATTTATTATTTTTATGAATGCTTTATTTAAATTAAATAAAATATTTACATTCTAATGTACTGCCGAAAACTAAATACTGTATATGTCGACACAAAAAAGCTGGTGTGACAAGTCCAGAATACAACTTTCAATTGAAAGCTGTGCGACCAGTCTCAACAGATTTTTTCTTTTCTAATTGAAATATACTGTATATCTATTTTTAAGACTCTTAAAACCCCTTCCTGGTCGTGCCACTGAACTTTACATAATTTTTTTTGAGTTTAAATACTATGAAATATATAGATTTCATCAACAAATACGGACATGCCAACTATATTAACAAAAACATAGTCAACATTTAGCAATGAAAAGTGGTTGGAGACTTTAAATTGGATATAGGAGATGTAGCAGCCAAGAAAATTAAATAAAAATCTTTTATTTAATTATGAATCGTCGGCTAATCACGACCTTCATCAGGACAAATAATTGTTAAAATACAAGATGTAGAGTATTATTGTATTTTGATTGTCAATTATACAATATATATTTAACCACTAATATATGTATTATAATGAGTGACCTGCTCGCTTGGGGCTTCTCACATTCAATTTTGAATTTTGATTTGAATATATATTAGTGTTTAAATATATATTATATAATTGACAATGACAATCAAAATAATACTCTACTCCTTGTATTTTAACAATTAATTGTCTTGATGATTAGTGACCGAAACGTCGACAATTAATTATTATATAAAAGTTTTTTATTCAATTTCCTTGGCTGCTACGTCTCCTATATGCAATATACTGAACATGTATGTGAAAAAATTAAAATGATAGAAATCCCAATATTGTTATTAATCATATAATTGTAGTGTATATACAATATATCCATTTCATCATATTTGCTGTCTACATTTTTCCGAAAATATTTATTTTTTTTTTTTTAGGCATTAGAGAAAGTTCAGACTCATATAATAGGCCTAAAATAAATTTACGAAAATTTTCATTTGATACACCAATTATTTTAATATTTCTATGCAATTGTCTACACATACATTTTAATAATAATTAAATTATTATTTTTAATATAAAGACCAAGATGGCTGGTGTGGGAATGCCGAAGTTTTATTTCATTTCATATTGATATTGTAATATATCAATACCGTATACCAGGTCCATTATTGGAGCATAATAATATTTTTCTCTAAATTTAATTCAAAAATTTAGCTCATATGCTTAGTACATTAATATATTATACTATTAATTTTATAATTAAATATATATGGATCGGAATTTTCGAGAAGGAAGAATTCTTAAATAATAATTTATTGTATATTTATTTGAAATTTGTGAATTACAAAAATGGGATCAAAGAAAATTTTTTTTTTTTTTATTTTATAGAGATGGTTAATTATAAGTACAGTAATAAGTAATTTATTTGGTCTTCGTATTTACACTTTTGCATACTTTTTAAGCTGTAACTTGTCTTCCAAAAACCATATCAGTGTTTGAAGTTTGTCAATTTACTCTAATTATATAAAATGCAAATATATAATATCTTTATAGAATTGTTGTTCAAATTAATAAAAAATTTAACAAATATTCTAACATTTGGAAAAAAAAATTATAAAATATTTGGCATTTCTATGATGTATTATTCTTCTCTATAAATATAAATATAAAATATATATATACATATATATATTTATTATCCATATCAAAGTCTCACATATTCGTTGTTACATATGTAGAATAGGGCAACAAATATGTTGACTCTTATCAAAATGATCTAATATTGACTATTATTGTGAATTTAATGAAAATAAAGATATTTAAAATCTAGATTCGTTTCATCAATTTGATATCCCCCTGGACCCTCTGGCCTGAGGCAGATCCTATCCTTTCCTTGATCATATCCACGTTAAGTGACGGTTCCACTGTATAATAAAGACGTATCTTTTGTTGATGAGAATTAAATTTTATATACAAGAATAATATTTAAAAATAAAAAATTTAATTATATATAACAGCGGCGTAACTACCCTTTGAGTGGGGGAGGAAGGGGGGGGGCGAAGCTCAACTGGATACGCTATTGTATATTAAGATTTTTTATAAATCCACACAGTATCAACACCATTTCCAATTATTTTTTGCGGCGTCCAATTGGGAAGAGGAAATCTACATGCAATAATACAAGCATCTTTTGTAGTTTCTTCATTTAATTTATTTTCTAATTTCGGCATCTAAAATAGTAGAGAGATAAAAACTTTGTTTAAGATTAAAATCCATTTAGACTTCTTACCATTTGTTCTACACCAAATATTACTATATTTGGATAAGACTTTAAATTAAAAGTCCATAAATCTCTTTTATAAAAATTCGTTAATTTATAAAGTCCTAAATATATTGATTGAATTTTCGAATAAAGCACAAGCCATAGATTTAATTCTACACCGCATGAATTAAATCCATGTTTAGCTGCAGCAAAAACCTAAAAAATAATATACTTATCATGAGAAAGATTCCGAGTTTATGACACACATTATTTTATTTGTATTCAAAAATATTTATATAAGCTGGTATTTTTGAATTATTAAGAAAAA
>JAKCPI010022398.1:0-57605 GCA_023213315.1 Euborellia annulipes | reverse complement strand
TCGTTTGGGCACCTCTTTTAGTTTAGGAGTTATATATTTTTTTCTATATCTTAATTTTATTTATATTCACTGGTTTTATCTTAATTTTAATTATATATTTCGATTCAGCATTTAATTCTGTGTATGTATGCTAATTTTCATCCCCATACATCCACTAATTAAGGAGATATCAATTAATTTGTAATAAATAATATTTTAACATTAATTAACATGGCCTGCGCGTCTGTTAATGCGACGTTGCCATTTAAAAATCGGCCGCCAGAAATTGGCCGCTAGCTTCACCGTGCTCTTTGTTATTTGACATTTGTTCCCTGACAGGGAATAAAAATTAAAATAAATAATGTAATCTTCCTCTTATTTGTGATAATTTATACTTAATTTCTTTACAAAACAAATCATAAAGTTTTTTATGATATTTTAATTAAAGTGATATTGTGAATATTATAAAAGCATTTTATCAAAACATGGATAATTTAGGAAGACGTAAAGAAGATGAATTTGATATTTCTCCTGAGCGCGGGAAACAAGAAGGTATTTATATTTCATTTTTATATATATTATGTTTTTATTATTATTATGTATATACCAATATTTAAATATTATTCACATTAAAATAATTCAAAAATTCATACAGATTTAAGAGAGATGCTATTTATTTACAAAAACGATTAGCACAGGACCATGAAGGTCTAGAACAAACAATTCTCCTTGGTAATGAATATAATAATATATAATAAATAAACGTCACTATGATTTAAAACAATATATGTTAACAGGAGGAAAATCGCCAATTTTTATTTTCTTGTTTCCCCAGGTTTAAAAAACTCGAGCTCTGAACCTTTAGAGTTCCTAATGTTACCTTTAAAGATAAATAGATCAATTAAATTTGAAAAATACTAATATTTATTCCATTTTATTTTCTTAAACACTTTTAGAGGTACCTGGAGTGTCTCGATCAGGACGTGATCACAAGAAATCTTCAAAACTCACAGATGTTGAGAGTCCAGACAATCCTCAGCAAGAATTTACAATAAAACAAGAAGCAACGATGTATAATTATCCTGATGAAGTAAATATCATGAATGATTTTGAATATATGAAATATATTAAGACCAGATTTGTTTTATATTTTTTTTTTTCAATTTATCTTTGTTTCTAAGCAAAATTTTAAACATATTTGACGAAAAATTTTATTAAAATTATTATTATACCAAAATTGCCTCTTTCCTGAGCTCTGTTTTTGTTAAGAAACTTATTTAAAACTTGGATTGTATTAACGGATTTAAAAGAAATCTTTCCATCCCTAATCATTCTTTTGACTGTCAAAATTTGCCCTAAGACAATTTTTATTTCTTAAAAAAAGATAATTCTTATTACTTGATTTCTTATCTGGTGCTTATTTTTTTATTTCATTTAAGGTATTTTCGGGGCTGCTTATTTATTTAAAACTCTTGATGCGTTTTATTATAAAATTTTTAAGAGGCAATAAATCTGGTCTTTTAAATGATCTATTATATAATACTTGAGTATTATTAATAATAAAAAAATCGAATTAATTCTTAGAACAAATGATTCTTTTATAAATAAACAATTTTATTTTCAGGAAGAAATGCCAATAAATTTTGTTAATGTTAAAATTGAGATGAGTTCCGATTCTGAATCAGAATACATCTTACCTTATGCCGAAGCTGATTATTCAGAGAGTTGGTATTATAAAAAATCCATTACAATTTTTTTCCTATTTATAAATAAATAGAAAGACTTAATTTACTGATTTAATAGTTTTTATTTTTTCTATTTTATATATACCAGGTATAATGGAGTCCAGGCATTCTTATTTAAGCCAGTTCGAAAAGTTTTTTTTTTTTTTTTTTAAAGAAAGTCATTTCGGCTGCAGAGGCCATTTGACTTTTATAAATTTATTTATTAATTATATTTATACAGTATCGATGGCTTCCGGCGGGCGTTCAATGGTCTTGTTTTTCGGGGGCCACCTATCCCGATTTTCAGCACCACTTGGCGTTGATTCGAAAAGTTGCCGAACGAAAAGTGTTTAACAATGACAATGAAATGTTTTTTGGCTCTCCTGAAAAATAAACAAAATTGGAGTTAGGCACTTTACTAATTAGAACATCGATATATAACATAGCATTAGTGAGAGTTTAAGAAAATTATTCCTAAATGTTGAGACTCAACATTTTTTTTGAAAATTTCAAAACAGTGAATCAATCATTGTCTCATTGTATTAAAAACCATTGTATTATTAAGCCCTTTCTCCTCATATAATACTTCAAAGCTACATATAAATTGAGAAATCATTTAAAAAATAATTATTAATTAAGTGTGGACCAAGCATACCCGAGCCAGATAAGAGGGGACAAAGAGGGCGAAGTCCTGTCCGCAGAAGACGGGCGGTCAACGCGGCTAGTAATTAGAAAAATTCAATTTCAAACAAAAACTTGCATTTAATATTTTATATTTTTTTAGGAAGTATGGATGAAGATATGGACGATGAAGGGAATGGCCCTCATCGTCAGGACGAAGTTAGTGCACCAGCAAGCAGTCTCTATATGATGGAAAAGGACTCAAAGAAAAAATTAATGATCAAAGATGACAAAGTTGTGGGACGTGTCAAAACACAAAGAAAAGATAAAGGGGTAATTAAAATTTCCAAATTTCATATCATCAATTTTATATTTTAAGTTCTTTTTAATATATTATTCAATCGCCAAAAATAACTAATAGGGTAAAGTAGCCGATTATCGGATAGGCGCCCAATATCGGATACCATGGTTCTGACTCTCCTGTATACTGCAACGAAAAAAATTGTATCTAGTAAATCTCAATTCCCCCAACTCACAGCCACGTTGAGTGGACTTATTTTGCTGACAGTGGTTGATGCATTTTAAATAAAAAAAAAAACACTTTCTCATTCACACTCACAGTCACACAGTCTTCTCGGCAACACAGGCCATATAAGACTTTTAACGATACTAGTATTTTTATAATATATCTATATATTTGGAGTTCATGCATTCTTATTCAAGCCATTCGGTATCCAAATGGCTTAAATAAAATCATCGGACTGCCTGGGATCCGAGCAAAAAATATTTGTTTGGTTTTTGAATTTATGAATATTTTGGAAGAGGCATTCACAACTGCCCTACAACCTCTAAAGGTAATGTTTTCAAAGTGCTATAGTGGTAGGGGAAGTGCTCTTAATTTGTACCACCCCATAATTTTACCACCAGCATTCCTGCTGCTCTAAGTGACCAGTGACGCTGAGAGCGGTTATTTCTTACTCTTCGGCAACCACGTCACTCGAGCCTGAAGAAAGTAGCCGGCCAGGACGCTTAAACTTTTAGTAAAAATTATATTTGTGAAATTAACGTGTTCCTTATAAGAAATAATTATTTTTCTACAAAGAAATACATGGATTCCAACCAAACTAAGTCATTCTTCATTATTTTAGTTTTGTAGTTATGTACCATTAGCTGTGAAATCGTGCTACAAGGGGGTATGAGGTACAAATAAGGCAAAAAATAAAATAAAGCTAATTTAACAATCTAGATACAGGTTTGAGGTTTGAGGGGCTTAATGGTGACATGTAGTGTTAATATGAACCACTTTGGGTGATTTGTTAGAAAAAGAACTAGTCAAGTATTGCTTGACAATGAAAGATAGATTTTTTGGAAGTCATTTTTATCCCATATTGGTTCAAAGATAATTGGACATTTGCTTAAGTGGTACAATATAGGCGCACCTCCCCTAATTTTATTTGAGAAGAACGTTAATTTTAATGTACACTTATTTGTTTTTGTTAGCTTTTATGGTTTCAAGAGGTTGCGTCAAATGTAAAAACTTGTTTGCTCCTAATATCGGATAGTTTCGGGTCCCTAATATCAGATATCTGATATTAGGGTAATATAATTTTTTAATTCTAGTTGCTTCATTCCAGATGCCGAATCCTGAGAAAAAAAGAAAAAAATGGGATTCTCAATCAATGCAACTTGCTGTAAAAGCCGTAAAAGAAAAAAAAATGGGATTTTTAAAGGCCTCTAAAACGTATGGTGTTCCACGGTCCACTCTTGAAAATTATGTAAATAACAAAACCAAGGATTTTGATGAACTTATTTGTACAAGATTAGGACGAAAACCTGTTTTGGGTGAATTGTTAGAAAAAGAACTAGTCAAGTATTGCTTGACAATGGAAGATAGATTTTTTGGACTTACCATTAGAGATATTAAGCAGTTGGCTTTTCAATTGGCTGTTAAAAATAAAATTAACCATCCATTTGCTCACAGCAAAGAAGCAGCAGGGAAAAAGTGGATAAAGAATTTTCTGAAAAGAAATCCATCTCTTTCTTCACGGAAACCGCAATCTATGGCGTTATCAAGGGCCAAAGGCCTCACTAGGGAAAACGTAAAGATGTTTTACGATTTATTAGAACCTGAGTTGGTAAGGATTGGTATGAAACCTAATAAGGTATTCAACGTAGATGAAACTGGAATAACTGTAGATCCTTCTCGGCGATCTAAGGTCCTTGCTTATAAAAAACAAAAACAAATTGAGACACTATCTTCTCAAGAGAGAGATGCTCTCATGACTATTGTAACGTGTATGAGTCCAGCTGGAATATTTGTACCTCCACTTATTGTTTTCCCTAGAACAAATATGAAGCCAGAACTATTGAATGGATGTCCCCCAGGAACAATTGCAAGGTGTCACAAGTCTGGGTGGATTCAAGCCGATATTTTTGCTGACTGGGTACAGCATTTCATTGATTATGTGAAGCCGACCCCAGATGATCCTGTGATATTAATCTTAGATGGACATGGAACTCACGTAAGGAACTTAGATGTGATTATCCTGGCTAGGGAAAACGGGGTGATCATAGTGTGTTTGCCACCCCACACATCCCATAAACTTCAGCCAGTGGACATCGCGTTTATGAGCCCCTTCAAGGCTTACTACTCGCAAGAAGTGGAATCCTGGTTGTCAAACAATCCGTATAGGTCACTGACCTGTTACCAAACTGGTGAGCTTATGGGAAAAGCTTACGCTAAATGTACCACACTCGAGATTGCTGTAAGTGGTTTTAAAAAATCTGGAATTCTACCCTTTAACAGAAATGTATTTCAAGATTATGATTTCATTGATTTAGAAGAACCTGAGCCAGAATATAGGCCTATGACACATGCAAGCCTACCAACAGAAACTCTTTCACAATGTCCATCCACATCTACCAGTTGCACTTCAGAAGGAAGTATGTCTAGCTCTTCAAAAAAAGTAGTAAAATAAAGTTCATAAATTGGCAATAGCCATGAAATTAGACTTAATACAAATTTAAACAATTAGAAAAAAAAAAATTATTAATAATTAATTATTAAAATATCAAATTCAGACTATTAGAAAAACATTCTACATTTATTCAATAACTCTTTTATAATAAATATATCTTATATTCTACTAAAACGTGTGCTTTCTTTATCAAAGTTATAACAAGTAGTTTCTCCATATGCAGTAAAGCCACCACTTGCAAAAACTTGAAAACCAAAAAGAGGGCAGCCAGCGCCTGGAAAGGCTGCAATTGTTACCAGTTCCTCTTACAAAATTACCTTAGAAGAAGAAAACAACAAAAAAAAACGTAAGCAAATAAGGGATGCCACTTTCGATGAAGATAATGACTTACACATTTCGTTTATATCCAAAGACAACGAGGATAGCGCAGACGAGGAGTGCAATTAATGTCTTCGACCTTACAAACAAGATAAGCACGACGAACAGTGGATAAGAGGTTTAAAGTGTCTTAAGTGGGTTCACGAACTTTGTTCTGGATCTGATAACCTGTTATGTCACTGCACTGTATATGTTTCATATTTTGTTATTGTATTCTGATTTTGTACTTCTTATTATACTTTTTTCATCTGCTCAAGTTAAATGTTTTTTTTTCATATTCATAGCTTATTTTCCTATCCGATATTGGGGATCTCGTCATCCTGTATTAGGCGCCCATTTTTCAAAAGTTTAAAAAATCAAAGCCGTTGACCCGTGCCTCAGAGAGAAGACACTGCGCCAGGGTCCCGGGTTCGCTTCCCGTTCCAAGCGAGAAAAATTTATTTCATTTGATTTGACTACAAATCATTTGAGATAAATAGGGATGGCGTCTCAATGGCCTTAGATGCCGAAAAAGACCTTAAAAAAAAATAAAAAATAAGAAAATTATCATGATTGAAATATTGCTTCTAGATCAGTGTTTCTCAACCTTTTTTGGACCGCGGGCCAGTAAAATTTGTAAAAAAAATTCGCGGACTAGGGATATTTTTTTAACAACAAAATTTAATAGGTATTAAACTACATAAGTTAATTGTAACATTTTTATTATTATTTACTTACAATAATATATATATATATATTTTAATAAAAACACTTACACTTTTTTCTCATTCACACTCACACACACATTCACACAGTCTTTTCGGCAACTCAGGCCATATAAGACTTTGACGATATCCGTTATTGATTAATATACATATTTGGGGTCCAGGCATACTTATTTAAGCCATTGGGATCCAAATGGCTTAAATAAAATCATCGGACGGGTCTTTAAAATGAAGAGAATGATTGTCTTTGAGGTACGTAAAGCCCTCATTTTCTTACCTAGGAGAGAGTTATTTTCTTTCTAATTGTAAACAATTTTTTTTCCAAGGCATGTTATTTTGAATATTATCATGGCGATGTAAATTTTTGTTTTTTTAATTTATTTATTTAAGGTCTTTTTCGGCAACGGAGGCTTTTAGACTCCGTCTCAATTTATGATTTTAAATTTTAATTCAAAGAACGAATCACAACGTAAAGTACGAAAGAATCATGCCAGCGTTCTCTGATTGGAGCAAACTTATATAGTAAAGATTAGCCAAATAAATATTTAAATTAATAGTAATATTAAATATAATATTACTTTCTCTTACCTATATTTTTTATTCCGTTCTCATTTTGATATTGTTTTTTTAGAAACCTCGTTTCACTGGATATATGCTTTGGGCAAAGGATGTACGTCAAGTAATAATGAAACAAAATCCAAAAATAGGTAAGTAAAAGATATTTTTGTGATTTGACATTTTTTGTGATAGATTTGTTTACGATAGTATTTGAAACCAAAACTTTATTACCTATCTATATATGTGGTTAGTCTGTCAGTTGACTTTCATGGGAATATTACCGAGGTGGGTTTCCTTTTCCTTTCTCAGGAGGGGCATCATATAAAGAGTTAGACAATATTTTGCCATTAGGTGGATTTTAATTTGTTTTAAATTTAGTATTTTAAGCTTAAGTGCTTTATCCCCTCGCCTAATCGCCTTCTCATAGCTCTATCTTAGGCCGGATTCACACACAAGTGGCGTTTGCCACTGGCGTGGAGATGGCGTGGCGCTGGACGTGGCGTGGTGTGGATAAGATGTGGCGCGTGCATACACACACAAATGGTTCAGTCCACTCCAGTCACTTTATCTGAGCAAATATTTCCAACACCTTTTTCCAATTGCAAATCAAGATAGATATTCTGCATAGGCATTTAAATATTAAATCTAAATAAAAATATTTATTTTATAATTTGTGTAGTTATTTATGTTTATTTAAACATATTTAATTTATTTTAATATTTAATTTTTTACAAAGTAATGAAATATAGATATAATATAGCAAATTTGGATATTAAAATCCATAATTTAAGGGCAAAGGTTGCGAAACAAATGGTTTGCCAGTGGCCAGGATTCTCAAATTTAAAATTTGATAAAACAGATAATAAGAAATTTTGGACCTCATGATTTCTGAATTAGATATGGATCAATTAAATTTGAAAAATACTAATATTTATTCAATTTTCTTTTCTTAAACAGATTTAGAGGTAACTGGAGTGTCTCGATCAGGACGGGTTCGCAAGAAATCTTCAAAACTCACAGATTTTGAGAGTCCAGATGAAATTGATAATCGATATAAACGGCGCAATCAAGATGTGACTTCTTCAGTATTGGCCAGTCCTCAACTCCCACCTCCACCTCCGCCACCCGCACCGCCAATTCCAAGACAGCGTAATAAACCTCAGCAAGAATATACAATCAAACAAGAAACGATGCATAATTATTCTGATGAAGTAAATATGATGAATGATTTTAAATACATGATATACAGTATATTAAGACCGAATTTGTTTTATATTTTTTTTTTTTTTTATTTAAGTCTCTAAGCATATTTGACGAAAAATTATATTAAAATTATTATTATACCAAAATTTTCTCTCATGAGCTCTGTGTTTGTCAAGAAACTTATTTATAACAGGGTTGGATTAACGGATTTAAAGAAATCTTACCATCCTTACTCATTCTTTTGGCCCTTCCAGGGGAGATGACCATTAAGGGGGGAGAGAACTTTTCTGTCAAAATTTGCCCTAATTAAAAATTCTAATTAAAACAATTTTTATTTCAATTTGAAAGGTTATGTTTGCCGAGATTAGCAGGATTTTTTATTTTAAATTGAAATGTTTAAAACAATAAAATGATTGTCTTCTGCTGAAATATAAATTCCATTGATTTATTTATTTAACTTAAGGGCCCCATATACGTTCAGGCCGTCCTCGAGGAAAAAGGTCTCAAGGATTTCCTCGAGGATTTCCCCAAGGAAAAATTCGGACATACACGCTAGGGTTTTCCTCGAGGAAACGGACTTGAGGATTATCTCAAGACCAACACACTAGTTCTCTTTTGACAGTTCTTGTAATCATTTGTAGAATTTTTTTAGTATGTTTTCATATTCAGATAAAATTATTATAAATAATTAATAATAATAATTATTATAATAATAAAAATTCTTATATTTTAAATTAAAATTTAATAATAGAAACATTCTAATTAAATTAATCTAATTAAGCCTGGTCGTCCACTGGACGCTACCGCTACAAGCGCGACAACAAGAGACGCGACAAGGGTCGTCCACTGCACGCTACTTCGCGCTACATTTGACATAAAATTTCATATACATTTCTAACCAATAAATAAAATAAAATCATATAATTTTAATAAATAATTAAATTGAAATATAAAACCAAGATAAAAATGTCCTAATTTATATTTATTTTCGCTAAATTTTCAAATAATCTTATTTTAAAATTCTTTATATTCTGGGATGAAGGTTATTTTAAATAGACCTCGAAGAGCCGCAGTTACTTCATCAAATCACTCAATGAGAAAAAAGCAAAAATGTATATCTTTTATCAATTTAATATATATATATATATATATCAGAAAAAATTGTAATGTCGACCATAAAAGAATAAGTATGTGTTGAATACAGGGAAGTGGTTGAATATAAAATAAATTAAATATACTCTATGTTTATTTTTAAAGATCCTGACAATGATGAAAAATCAAACCTGATATTTGCAAAACAGTTGATCCATAAAACACTTGATAAAAATTAAAAAAATTTTATGAAAATTCATTTAAATACACACTCACCGAACAAACAGTGATTGATGAAGTAACTGAGGCTCTTCGAGGTCTATTTAATCTTATTTTGTCCCACAAATTGAATATCGACATTTTTTAATTCAATTGCATCAATTTTATTAAGAAAAAACAGTGTTGCGGTTTTTTTTGCCGGTGAGAGTATTTTAGGTTAGAAAAACAAAGGGTTAGACGCTACAACGCGCTACAGATCCCATTTTTTGGGATCTGTAGCGCCTTGTCGCTCGAAGCGCGTTGTAGCGTGTTGTCGCGCGCTTGCAGTGGACGAGCTTCAATTAATTCACACACATTGGGATCTGTAGCGTGTTGTAGCGCTTGTAGCGGTAGCGCGTTGTCGCGTCCAGTGGACGACCAGCCTTAATATAGATACCTTTTAAGCCAAAACAAAAAAAAATATATTTTATAATCTTAATTATTTATAATAATTTTATTTATTTTATTATTTATATTTATTTTAAAGTCTTTTTCGGCATTTAATTCCTATTTATATCAAATGATTTGTAGTCAATTCAAATGAAATAAATATTTCTCGCTTAGGTCGGGATAATCCCTTTTCTCTGAGTCATGGATCACGGGCTATTTGAAATATTCCAAATACATATTTTAAAATTACCGCCTGAGGCCGCCTGAATTGGCCATACACGCAGCGATAATCTGACAGAAATCCGGCCTCGAGGAAAATATTATTGAAATTCAATCAGGATTTTTTGGCCTCGAGGCCGCCCTTTGGCCTCGAGGCCGCTACCAGCCCTATTCCGGCCGGGCCTTGAGGAAAACCGGATGGTGTATGGGGGCCTTTACAGAAACTAGTTTCGAGAACATTTGTCCTCTTCATCACTATAGATCTCTCACTATAGATATATAGATAGATTTCGTCATGTAATTTTCATGTAAAATATTGTATATCAGACTGATGAAGAGGACAAATGTTCTCGAAACTAGTTTCTGTAAGTTAAATAAATAAATCAATGGAATTTATATTTCAGCAGAAGACCATCATTTTATAGTTTTAAACATTTCAATTTAAAATTTTTATTTCTTAAAAAATAGATATTTCTTAATACTAGATTTCTAATTTAATAATTTTTTCTGCTTCTTATTTATTTAAGACTCTTGACGCTTTTTATTAAAAACATATTTTAGAGCGAATAAATTCGGCTACTATACTTGAGAATTTAATTATTAATCTAATTAATTCTTAGAACATAGGATTTTTTAATAAATCAACAATTTTATTTTCAGGAAGAAATGCCAACAAATTTTGTTAATATCAAAGATGAAATGAGTTCCGATTCCGAATCAGAGTACATCTTACCTCATGCGGAAGCTGATTCTTCAGAGAGTTTAGAAAATGGTATTATAAAAAAATAATTTACAACTTTTTTCTTTTTTATAAAAAAAAATAGAAAGACTCAGACTGAATGATTTTAGAGATTTAATAGTTTTTCCTTATATATATTTATTCAAAAACATCAATCGAGGTTCGTTTTATAGAAATTTCAGTATCGATATATATATATATATCTGTATATATATCCATGTCGGGTTTATCTATCTGTTTGTCTGTCAGAACGGGACATTCTGTTTGAAGAACTTCCCAATCACCAACATACAGTCTGTTAAGTATATCTATGACTCAATTAAAGTCCGAATCGAGATATTTTGTATACTAATATCAAAAAATATTTAATAAAAACTTTCATTTAATAATTTTTTTCTCTTTTTTAGGAAGTATGGATGAATATATGGATGATGATGGGAATGGCCCTCATCGTCAGGACGAAGTTAGTGCACCAGCAAGCAGTCTCTATATGATGGAAAAGGCTTCAAAGAAAAAATTAATGATCAAAGATGGCAAAGTTGTGGGACGTGTCAAAACACAAAGAAAAGATAAAGGGGTAATTAAATTTTCTATTTCTAAATTTCATATCATCAATTTTATATTTTAAGTTCTTTTTGTTAATATATTATCCAATCAATCATCATATATAAATGATTAATAATAATTAACAAATATTATATAAAATATCATAAAATAAACTTGAAAATTCTAAAAATGTCCAACTAACGAGTTGTAAAAGAAAAGGAGGAGTTGTTTGTAGTTGGCCGTAAGAATGATCAATTAAATTATAAGGACCTTCGGCCAAAAAATAAATACTTTTGCGTATTAGCCGTTTATTTGTAAATATTTCAATCCCAGTGACATGGAAATATGTTCAGTACAATCAACAGATGTTTTGCAAATCGTTAACTTCTTATCAGCTGAGCATTCAATGAAGTCAATTTTTATAATTCTACAATTTTTCAATTGATTATAAAAATTGCATTCATGGAATGCTCAGCTATTCTGTCATATTGGAGAAATTAACAATTTACAAAACATCTGTTGATTGTACTAAACATGATTCCATATCACTGGGATCGAAATATTTACAAATAAATGGATAATACGCAAAAGTATTTATTTTTTGGCCGAAGGTCCTTAAAATTTAATTGAAAAGCAGTAGTTAGTATATTTCTAAAACTGTAAAAACTGCCCTTGGGGAGGCAATCAAAAGGGAATATTGAAAGTAGAAAGCCTGAATGAGGATATATTTAAAACAAAAAAGTTCATACGATTTTTAGATTTAAAAAATGAGAAGAGGAGTGAAAATGTATATAACGGGGATATCAAGAGGTAGTAAAGAAAACTCAGAGCACATGAAAAAATAAATATTTAAATATAATTTTTTTTATCCCATTCTCATGAAAATATTATTTTTTAGAAACCTCGTTTCACTGGATATATGCTTTGGGCAAAGGATGTACGTCAAGTAATAATGAAACAAAATCCAAAAATAGGTAAGTAAAAGATATTTTTGTGATTTGACATTTTTTGTGATAGATTTGTTTACGATAGTATTTGAAACCAAAACTTTATTACCTATCTATATATGTGGTTAGTCTGTCAGTTGACTTTCATGGGAATATTACCGAGGTGGGTTTCCGTTTCCTTTCTCAGGAGGGGCATCATATAAAGAGTTAGACAATATTTTGCCATTAGGTGGATTTTAATTTGTTTTAAATTTAGTATTTTAAGCTTAAGTGCTTTATCCCCTCGCCTAATCGCCTTCTCATAGCTCTATCTTAGGCTGGTCGCACACCAATTGAGCAAAAACGTTTTTGCCTAAAACTGTTTTTTCAATGCTTTTCTATGTGTCTACGCACACCGAGGAGACAAAACACAATTGGACATGATTCGACATCATTGAACAAATTTTTTTGCCATTGAGCGTTTTGCTTATTCGATGTGCTTTGGCATTGAACAAAATGTTCTGCCATTGAGCAAAAAATGCCAACGCACAATAATTTTGTCCAATGGAAAAACGTTTTGTCCAAAGGCAAAACATTTTGCTGAATGGCAAAACATTTTGCCTAATCGGTGTGCGTTGGGATTGAGCAAAACGTTTTGCTCTTGGACAAAACGTTTTGTCCAAGAGCGTTTTGTTCAATTGGTGTTGCGTTCAGCCTTACTCAAATACAACCTTTAATTATAATTTTGTTTTAGATTTTTCCACAATGTCAAAACGCTTAGCAGAACTTTGGCGTACAGTACCCAAAAATCAAAAATATGTAAATACTACTTATTTTTTAAATTTAAAAAGATTTTTCTTTTATCTAAAAAAATTAAAAAAATTTAATTTCAGAATTGGAAACGCCGCGCTAAAAGATTAACACTTAAAGCAAACATCAAGCCCATTACTCCAATGGCTGCAATGCCAATCTCAGCTCCTACTACTCAAACTAAAAGACAAAAAGTAGAAAGTGCAAGATGAAAATCTCCATCTTCACCGTTAAATACCAAATACATAAATAAAACAACCGAAAACCAAACTCAAGAAATAAATCCCGTGAAAGGGGAAGCGGTTTTACATAACCGACAATACGTCAAAAAAAGTTAAAAATTATATATATACTTGTATATGTGTATAATGATTATAGAAAAAATATTAAATATTCTTTCATAATTCAACGACATTTTTAACATAATCCTAATGAATTCAATTTTCTCTGTGTCACTTTAGAAATTCGTATACGATATGTTTTTTCTAGAGATTTCGCATCAAGGATGAGGTTTATATATATATATTTTTATATAAAGATAAGTAAAAACAGAGTGCTTCGGGGATATGTTGTCTCTATACCAGGTCATCGCCCCCTTTTTGCGAAAAGCATAAAAATAAATATTTGATTATAATAGCTTATTATATCGTAAGAGCGATTTCTTAATTGGCGAGAACCTAAAAAGTATATGTTCTAAATGGGGCGAGGGCTTATTCTGGATCTCATTGGTGATGGGATTATTTCATATTACTTTCTCTTAACTATATTTTGAGAGAAACTATTACGATCATATCAATAAATGTCAAATTTTTGTTAGCAAAAAAAAATTGAACCCCTCTGTGCCCTTTTGGTTTGGCGCCTCCGTGCTGGCACTTTGTGCACGACCGCCAGGAACGGCCTTAAATGTGATATAGTTTAATATATAAGCTTAAGCATTTTGTAAAAATATTATATTGTATACAAGACAGGGCTGAATGGCCAAAAGGCCGAATATAACACTCATATCAATTGTATTATTTTTTCTTAAATAAAATCAATAGGCCTATAAGAGGAAAATAAAGCCCCTGACGATTAATTAACCAAGAATAATTACTTCATTAACTCTAATGAATACATTTTATTTCTTCTTTCGTCAAACTAATTGAGTTTTTGTATATTTTTTTTTTTTTAGCTATTTATAATAGAGCTATTATATGAATCAACAAATTTTGGCGGGTCGTTTTTATAATCAAGTCCGTTCACAAGCAACATTTACGAAGCAAATGAATTTCATTTCTTAAATCTGCATTGGTATTTCTCTTTTATTATTTTTAAAATTATTAAATCATTAACCAGGTTGATGGAAAATATAATATTTTGTAATGAAGTTCAGTACTGATTTCCATCATCTTGGTTATTTTATATTAAACATTACAATTCAACCAAATAACACTTCTATACATTAAATAGTTAAATTTGTTTTATTTATTCAAACATGAAAAGAAAATTTTTTTATCGAAATAAAAATTTTCAACATTCAAAAATTTCGCGCCAAGTTCGGAGCTTGCACATGAAAATTATTTCCAAAGTTTGCTTTGCTATGATCACACTTTGATATTAAAAGAAAATGGTGGAATCATTCACTTATTTGTCATTATTTATACTTATTTGATATATAAAACAAATTCTAAAAAGTTTATTTTATTGATATTTTAATTTAAAGTGATATTGTGAATATAATAAGAGTATTTATAAAAACATGGATAAGTTAGGAAGACGTAAAAAGGATGAATTTGATATATTTTCTCCTAAGCGCGGGAAACAAGAAGGTATTTATATTTCATTTTTATATAAATTCTTATAATATATTATTATTATTATTATGTATATTCAAATATTTCACTATTATACACAATAAAATAACAATTCAGATAGCTGACAATTTACTTTTAAAAAAATTTTAATTTTAGTAATTTTTTTTTTTACAAAATGTAAGCTATAATTTACTGTTGCTAACTTATGATTGCCTTTGTTGCACATTTATTATTTAGAATCTCACATGTTAATATTTTTCCATTATTTTTTCATTTTTACTTGATAATAATTATTAATAAAAATGTTAAGAAGACAAGCGAGATTACGAAGAGAATATCTATACAGAAAATCCGTCGAAGAAAAACAAAAATCGATACAGGACAAGAAAGATAGATTAAAAAAATGCTTGGAAGAAAATCTCCCAATTCATACAGATTTGAAGAGAGATGCTATTTATTTACAAAAACGATTAGCATGGGATGATGAAGGACCAGAACAAGCAATTCTCCTTGGTAATGAAACTGGAGGGACTCTCAGCCATCAAGATGACGAATATAGATGGGTAGGCGTTGAAGATCCGAAAATTGTGATTACTACTTCACGAGATCCGTCTTCGAAATTAAAAATCTTTTCTAAAGAACTTCGTCTTATGTTTCCAAATTCACAAAGGATGAATCGAGGAAATTATGAAATGAAACAGTTAATTAACGCGTGTAGAGCCAACGACGTAACTGATTTCATAATTGTTCACGAACATCGAGGAGTTCCAGATACTTTAATCGTTTGTCATCTTCCATATGGACCAACTGCTTATTTCACTTTAACAGACGTCGAAATGCGACATGATAAACCAGATATGGGTACCATGTCCGAACAATTTCCACATCTAATCTTTCATAATTTCAAAACAAAATTAGGCCAACGAGTTCAGAAAATTTTACAAAGTTTATACCCAGTGCCTAAAGAAGATAGTCGCCGTGTAATAACATTCGCAAATAATGACGATTACATTTCATTTAGACATCATACATATAGAAAGGATGGGCCTAAAATTGAATTAACCGAAATTGGTCCACGATTTTCTATGAAACTATATGAAATTAAACTTGGAACTTTGGATGCAATCGATACGGCAGAATCCGAATGGGTCTTGAGGCCTTACATGAATACATCAGCTAAAAGAAGATTTTTATCCGATGAAGATGGATGGGTGCAAGATGATCAAATCTAATATTTTTTATGTATATGGAATATTTTATAAATAAATTTTATTTTTTTTTTATATAATTTTATTTTAATTAAAACCCTTTTATTACTAGTATCTCTATCTAATTTAAATATAAAAGATGGTAAAATGAGTATTTGAATATAATAATAATAATAATAATAATAATAATATATTCCGGAGAGAAGTTGCTTTTGATGTTAGAAGGTGGGAAGGAGCAAATCAAGGAGCAGCAAATAAAAAAGCTTTTGTTTGCCAAATGCCGAGACGTTTCGGACAAAATTTATTTGTCCATCCTCAGTTCGTATAGGTTTATATTTATATCAAGATCAAAGTTCTAATAGTTATTGATGCACAGTCTTCTAGAAAAAACTCTCACGATTTAAACGCCCTTTTAAAAAAATGTACAGTGAGGAAAAATATTAAGTCCCACCCATTCGTTTTGTACTTGTGATTATTTCATTGTTTTTATAAAAGAAAAATAAAAATCTTTATTGGAAATTTTATAGATTTGAACCATGAAAGTTTCGATTAAAAAATATATATTTTTTTAAAAACAATGAAATAATCAAAAGTAAAAAACGCATGGGTGAGAATTAATATTGTCCTTCACTGTACATGTGCACGTATTTGTGTAAGGGAGCGTACAAGTATTACGTAACGCAATTTGGGGGGGAGGGGGGTCTCGTAAAACGTTACCAAGCGTTACAAGGGGGGGGGGGGGGGGGGGTTGAACAACGCGTTACGTAACTGGTATTTTAGCGAATTTCCGGTACTTGGCGCAACATAATTGTGACTTTTAGATAAAAATGGCCACTTGACCGTTACGTAACGTAAAGGGGGGTGCGGGGTGGGGGCAGATAAATGTTATGGCGCGTTACGTGGGGGGGGGGAGGGGAGTCAAAAATCTTCAAAAATTTGCGTTATGTAATACTTGTACGCTCCTTAACTATAACTATTACAACTTGAAATAAATATAAGTCTCTTCGGACTGAGGCTGGATGAATAAATTCCAATCCAGTATATATCTTAATACAAAAACATATAACCAAGTATTTATTAATTTACAACAAACTAAAAAGGTAGGTACCGCCGGGAGTCGCACCACGGTTGGCCAAAAAAAAAAACTGAAATGATTAAAAAGTTGTGATTTTATTTAAAAATATATATATAACTTATATATATAAAAATTTACCCACCAAAATCCATGAGCGGCGAATGACATCCTGATCCTTCAATTCCAAACATATGAAAATGGACAACAATCGCCAAGGATTCTCAAATTTAAAATTTGATAAAACAGATAATAAGAAATTTTGGACCTCATGATTTCTGAATTAGATATGGATCAATTAAATTTGAAAAATACTAATATTTATTCAATTTTCTTTTCTTAAACAGATTTAGAGGTAACTGGAGTGTCTCGATCAGGACGGGTTCGCAAGAAATCTTCAAAACTCACAGATTTTGAGAGTCCAGATGAAATTGATAATCGATATAAACGGCGCAATCAAGATGTGACTTCTTCAGTATTGGCCAGTCCTCAACTCCCACCTCCACCTCCGCCACCCGCACCGCCAATTCCAAGACAGCGTAATAAACCTCAGCAAGAATATACAATCAAACAAGAAACGATGCATAATTATTCTGATGAAGTAAATATGATGAATGATTTTAAATACATGATATACAGTATATTAAGACCGAATTTGTTTTATATTTTTTTTTTTTTTTATTTAAGTCTCTAAGCATATTTGACGAAAAATTATATTAAAATTATTATTATACCAAAATTTTCTCTCATGAGCTTTGTGTTTGTCAAGAAACTTATTTATAACAGGGTTGGATTAACGGATTTAAAGAAATCTTACCATCCTTACTCATTCTTTTGGCCCTTCCAGGGGAGATGACCATTAAGGGGGGAGAGAACTTTTCTGTCAAAATTTGCCCTAATTAAAAATTCTAATTAAAACAATTTTTATTTCAATTTGAAAGGTTATGTTTGCCGAGATTAGCAGGATTTTTTATTTTAAATTGAAATGTTTAAAACAATAAAATGATTGTCTTCTGCTGAAATATAAATTCCATTGATTTATTTATTTAACTTACAGAAACTAGTTTCGAGAACATTTGTCCTCTTCATCACTATAGATCTCTCACTATAGATATATAGATAGATTTCGTCATGTAATTTTCATGTAAAATATTGTATATCAGACTGATGAAGAGGACAAATGTTCTCGAAACTAGTTTCTGTAAGTTAAATAAATAAATCAATGGAATTTATATTTCAGCAGAAGACCATCATTTTATTGTTTTAAACATTTCAATTTAAAATTTTTATTTCTTAAAAAATAGATATTTCTTAATACTAGATTTCTAATTTAATAATTTTTTCTGCTTCTTATTTATTTAAGACTCTTGACGCTTTTTATTAAAAACATATTTTAGAGCGAATAAATTCGGTCTACTATACTTGAGAATTTAATTATTAATCTAATTAATTCTTAGAACATAGGATTTTTTAATAAATCAACAATTTTATTTTCAGGAAGAAATGCCAACAAATTTTGTTAATATCAAAGATGAAATGAGTTCCGATTCCGAATCAGAGTACATCTTACCTCATGCGGAAGCTGATTCTTCAGAGAGTTTAGAAAATGGTATTATAAAAAAATAATTTACAACTTTTTTTTCCATTTATAAAAAAAATAGAAAGACTCAGACTGAATGATTTTAGAGATTTAATAGTTTTTCCTTATATATATTTATTCAAAAACATCAATCGAGGTTCGTTTTATAGAAATTTCAGTATCGATATATATACAGGTTGTATATATACTGTATATATATGTCGGTTTATTTATCTGTTTGTCTGTCAGAACGGGACATTCTGTTTGAAGAACTTCCCAATCACCAACATACAGTCTGTTAAGTATATCTATGACTCAATTAAAGTCCGAATCGAGATATTTTGTATACTAATATCGAAAAATATTTAATAAAAACTTTCATTTAATAATTTTTTTCTCTTTTTTAGGAAGTATGGATGAATATATGGATGATGATGGGAATGGCCCTCATCGTCAGGACGAAGTTAGTGCACCAGCAAGCAGTCTCTATATGATGGAAAAGGCTTCAAAGAAAAAATTAATGATCAAAGATGGCAAAGTTGTGGGACGTGTCAAAACACAAAGAAAAGATAAAGGGGTAATTAAATTTTCTATTTCTAAATTTCATATCATCAATTTTATATTTTAAGTTCTTTTTGTTAATATATTATCCAATTCAATCATCATATATAAATGATTAATAATAATTTATTATTTTTATAACAAATATTATATAAAATATCATAAAATAAACTTGAAATTTGAAAAATGTCAAACTAACGAGTTGTAAAAGAAAAGGAGTAGTTATTTGTAGATGGCCGTAAGAATGATCAATTAAATTATAAGGACCGTCGGCCAAAAAATAAATACTTTTGCGTCCGAAACGTCGGCGAAATAAAATTAGATAAAGATTCTTGATGAAGTGTTATTTTGTTTGAAGTAACTTAGATAAAGATTGATTAAATTTTTGTCAGATTTCTTTCCTGGTTGCCATCATACTCGTATCTGTTAATAGTTCAGCCATCATCTCAATATTATGGATTTTTTTTTATTATAAGGACCGTCTGCCAAAAAATAAATACTTTTGTGTATTATCCGTTTATTTGTAAATATTTCGACCCCAGTGAGATGAAATCATCTTCAGTACAATCAACAGATATAATAACCCCTCTAAATCTATAATTTTTCAATTGATTATAAAAATTGCATTCATTGAATGCTCAGCTATTTTTTTTTTTGGGAGGGGAGAAATTAACAACTTGCAAAACATCTGTTGATTGTACTGAAGATGATTCCATATCAGTGGGATCGAAATATTTACAAATAAACGGATAATACGCAAAAGTATTTATTTTTTGGCCTACGGTCCTTATAATTTAATTGAAAAGCAGTAGTTATTATATTTCTAAAACTGTAAAAACTGCCCTTGGGGAGGCAATCAAAAGGGAATATTGAAAGTAGAAAGCCTGAATGAGGATATATTTAAAACAAAAAAGTTCTTACGATTTTTAGATTAAAAAAATGAGAAGAGGAGTTAAAATGTATATAACGTGGATATAGGTGGTAGTAAAGAAAACTCAGGGCACATGAAAATAGAAGAGACAAAAATTTTACAAAATAATTCAATAAATAAATATTTAAATTTAATATTTTTTTATTCCATTCTTATGAAGATATTATTTTTTAGAAAACTCGTTTCACTGCCTATATGCTTTGGGCAAAGGAAGTACGTCAAGCAATAATGAAACAAAATCCAGAAATGGGTAAGTGAAATTTTTTAATAATTTTTTTATGATAACGATCGTATTTGAAACCAAAACTTAACTTCATTTATTCATGAATATTGTTTAATCAAACAATTTGTTTTTTTCTTAGTTCCAGAGTTTGTATCTTAAATTTATAGCGATTGTTTGTCAATATTACATAAATACTCAAACATTGTTAGGGCATCCATGTCAGTTACTAACAACAACCTTTATAATTTGATTAATTATTATTTTTGTTTTAGATTTTGCCACAATGTCAAAACGCTTAGGAGAACTTTGGAGTACAGTACCCAATAATGAAAAATATGTAAATACTCTTTTTTTTTAATTTAAAAGGATTTATTTTAATGCAGACGTGGTTACTTGTCATCAATGAAAGGTTGGATCCTCAAAAAAAAAAAAGTATCGAACTACTTAAGGTTATAATAAAATTTTTCAAATGTTATCATTTGGAGTTTTATTGCTTTTAAGAGGATCCAACCTCTGATTGATGACAAATAAATAAACACGTCCATATAAAATTAAGATTTTTTGTCTGTTCTAAACAAAACATTTTTTTTTTTTCTAAAAAATAAAAAAATTTAATTTTAGAATTGGAAACGCCGGGCTAAAAGATTAGCAGTTAAAGGAAACATCAAGCCCATTACGCCAATGGCTGCTACGACAATCTCAGCTCCTATTACTCAAACTATCAGACAAAAAGTAGAAAGTGCAAGATGGAAAACACCATCTCCACCATCAAAAACCAAATACATAAATAAAACAACCGGATCAAGTTTAGTACAAAAATCAAACACTGGAAATAGCTCCCGTGGAAGCGGAAGCGGTTTTACATCACCGACAAATACGTCTTTAACTTCACCACTATCACCAGAAAAAAGTAACAAAGTCGTAGGACTTGTAGAACCCCTATTAGGACCCGGGCTTTATAAAGTAGTAGGAACTCAGCCGGTAGATGTGGCAGCGCATTTAAAACTTCTTGGCGAATCTCTCTCTATAATTGGTGAGAGATTAAAAGAGCACGAGGGACAAATTGCTGTGAGTGGTTCGTTGTCTGTTTTATTAGACTCTCTTCTCTGTGCCCTTGGGCCTTTGACTTGTTTAACCCATGTTTTAAATGAAACTGATGGATGTCCTCCTGAACTACTAACAAAGATACTTGATAATATTGCTTATTTTATGCCAGGTCTTTAAATATTAATTAACTTCAATCTATTTCTTAAAATTCCCTCTTTTTTTTATTTAATTACTATTTAATATCATAAAAACATTTATAGTTAATTTTAGAAATTATTCATATAGTGAATGTAAATATTGAAAAAATATTAAATATTCTTTCATAATTCTAATTCAATAGCATTTTCTTTATTATTTAATCCATCTGAGATGATTATTTTCTCCTATTGAAACTTTACTCATATGAACAGGATGATGTCAAGGAGGGAATGCATATCTTGGATTATTAAGGAGAGGTTGCAGCCAATAATAAAAGAATCTATTTTTACTTTCTCTTGCCTATATATGTATATAGAGAGAAAGTATTGCGATTATGTCAAAAATTCGATGTCGAAATATACATGTTTTTAGGTCCCTTGAGTCCAAAAAAGTGGTTCTCGCAAATTGGTCTGTCTGTGTGTGTGTGTGTGTGTGTGTGGAAGCGATATTAAGCATGACGGAATTGAGCTGCGGGATTGAAATTTTATATTTAAGTTAGGTACCCTCCCGGGCACTCAAAATAAGCTTTTGAACAAAATCAACCAAAAAGTTTTAGTACTTTCTCATTTTTTTTTTTTTAAATTTCTCAAGATTTGATTAAAATTTAAAAATCAATTATTTTTTACATGCTATTTAAAAAGTATATCAGTAAAATTTTTCGTGAAAATTGTTTTAAGTATACTTTACTGATGTAGTTTTTCAGTTTTTTTCTATTTTCTCAAAATGAGCTTTAACGATTTTGATTAAAATTCATAAATCAATTATTTTTTAGATCCTCTTTAAAATGTATATTCTCATTTTGCCCTAAAAATTGTTTGAACTATACTTTACTGTTGTAGTATTTCAGATTTTTCAAATTCATTTTTCGGCTCTTCATTCCATAGAGCCAATGTTAATTAAATCCCTATGGGGTATTGCATGTTTTTTTTTTTTTTTAAACCCTCACATTTTTTTTTCATTCACACACACACACACACACACAAGTCTTTTCGGCAACTTAGGCCATTTAAGACTTTTTACGATATCCGTTATAGAGATTAATATACATATTAGGGGTCCAGGCATTCTTACTTAAGCCATTTGGTATCCAATTGGCTTAAATAAAATCATCAGACTGCCTGGGGTCCGAACCCGCGACTTTTGGTATACGAGGTTAGCACGCTAACCCTTACACCAAGCCCCGAGGGCTCATTGCATGTTAATTTCGATTCAAATAGATGCTTTTATTATTGACTGCATCTCTATTAAAAATCCAATTCTGTTACAACCACAACTTGTTATTTCATATATAACTTTTATATTACCTCTGGTTATTGATATAAGATAGGTATGTTTGCTGCCAGGTCTAAATAAAAAATAATTTTTTTGTCGCCGCCGTGAAAATATTAGCCTTGAGGAAGTGCGCGACGGGCATCCGAAACAGAAATGGAAAAATAGTTTCTTTTTTTATTTTCACCAGACTGCAACCTTCCCTGTCTTTATACAAATTTATATTAATATAGATAAAGTTTATTAAATATAGGTTCATTAATTTATTATTATTTTAACGCTATACTTCCTTTTCTTTTTTATACATGTTTTTTTGATATTTCTGGGTGGGTGGAGGTTTGAATCAGATCCCCTCTCCCTGGCAATAGCCGTTATCGGTGATGTAGCCAAGGAAAAATTTGGAATTTGGGTGATGCAGGTTTCCTAACTCGTGTTTTTTTTTTTTTTTTTTTTTTTAAAGAAAAAACAAGTTTGTGACATAGAAGACATGACCGAGTTGCGAAACGAATAACCCAACTAGTTACAGTTAAATGGTACTAGTTAAATGGTATTTCGGCGTTTTCTTCCCTTCAAATACAAAACTGTGTCTTAACCACACCCTCAAATCCTATTTAAATTTTTTATCTTATTTTTAAAAATAAATTATCATTCTTTAAATATATTTTAATTCATAATGAAATATTTTTAAGATTATTATCTAATAATCCATTAAATTGTGATGGCACGTTCCGATATGTTTGTAAGGGTTATCTGAGGTGACCTTTGGTCTTATTTTAAAAGATTTCTACTGGCGTCATTATAGTCCAGAGAGAACTTGGAGAGAGTCTATTCCATTTCATTTCCCATTCCTGTTAACATCATGGCTCGTCTAGTTACATTTGGAAAACTCTTTAAAAATCTTCAAGTGGAAAAGAAAATTTTGCAATCCCTGAGATGGCAAGCAACAACAACAGCAAGTGCGTCCGATAAACTTTTTAAAAAACAAGATGATTTCCCTGAACGGCATATTGGACCAAGAGAACATGAACAAACACAAATGCTTGAACTACTTGGATTTAGGGTAAGAAATAAACTCATATTAATAAATAAAATTAATGAGTGATGCCGAGAGAAACCGAAACTCCTCTATCACGCTAATTTTTCGGCAAGGATGTTGAAAGGAAAAAACAAAAGTTTTTTTATTTTTCCAAATGAGTTCTATACCTATTGTAGGGCCTTTGAGATATTAGGAATAAAATTCATTTGGAAAAATAAAAAACTTTTGCTTTTTTTTTTCTACATCCTTGCCGAAAAATCAGCGTGATAAATCGGATAAATAAAATAATATTTATTAGATGGTTTCATTTGAATTTTTAAAGTGAATTTATAAATAATGTAAGTGAATCTATAAGTAGAGTATTAGAACGTGCGCGCGCCCAGCCGGCCTCTGTAGAGAAATTGCTTTAAAAAATATAACTTTTTTGTACTATTTGTATCATATATAAAGATAAAATTTTTCTCCTAGTGACTTGCTCATCGAAACATTATAGTATGGCTTCTCATATAATAATTTTAATTTCCAAAAAACGCTCCATAAATGTATAATTTGATGCACTGAGAATGTATTGCTTTTGGCAATCCAAAATATTTTTTTTTTTTATTTCATTCAAGGTCTTTTTCGGCATCGAAGGCCATTTGGACCCCGTCTCTATTTATTGCAATTGGATTCGTAGGCAATCCAAATGAAATAAATTTTTGTCGCATGAAACGGGTTGCGAACCCTTGATTCCTAGCACAAGAGGCAGAACCACTGAGCTATAGCCCAAGGACAAAATTCTAAAATATTTGAGAATAAATTGTTTTAATGTGGAAAGCAATCGCTGGTTTGTTTTTTCTCCATAACCTTGATGAATCGTCCCTTCCAGCATACTTAATTTCTTCTACTACGAATCTATAAATAGTCCGGAGGCAGAGGCAGCCAAGAAAGAAATTCTCTGAATGCTTTACCAATCAGCTGGAGACGTTTCGGTTCATTTAATTGGTGTATATACAGTGTATTGCTCATATACATACATAATTTCGTAATTAGTATACTACTATATATGTAGATAATGAAAATTTGGCTTAAATGAATAGAATGGTTACTGATGCGATCCGAATAGATATATTTGAAATTCGCATCAGTAACCCTTCTATTAATTTAAGCCAAATTTTCATTATATACCTATATAATAGTATACTAATTACGAAATGATGAATATGATATATTACCTGACCAACTCTGAGCAAAATATACACCAATTAATGGACTGAAGATGGTTCATAATAAATGGGCCGAAACGTCTCCAGCTGATTGGCATTCAGAGAATTTCCCTTTGTCTGCCTCTGCCTCCATATTTCCTTCACAAATACAGCCAGAACTTGCACCTCTATAAGTAGTCCCTCTGGAGTTTTTATAAAGCCTTTTGAAAAATAAATTAACCCGCCTGCTATGTGCAAAAAAAAGTAATAAAATAATATATATATATAATATGCCATCTTAAAATTTGACTCTCCTTTTTTACGAATGATTTCCATTTGAAGAAATATATTAAAAAAATATTGAAATTTTAAATTTCAAATTAAAATATTCATCCAGCACTATTATTAAGTGGATCCCCATGTATCTATCCATGTGATTATTTCATTGTTTTTTTTTTTTTTATTTTGAAAAATTTTTAAAAGAATCTTTTTTCATTTCAATAAAATAAGGTGAAAATAATTATTGGTATTCCATTTTTAATTTTAGACCCAAAAAATCTTTCATATTTAAAAAAACAATGAAATAATCACATGAGAAAACGCATCGGTCTTTACTTAATATACCCACTGTACAAGCAAACGCATGTTAATAGATCATTTATTCCACTCATTTATTGTCGAAATCTATTAAATATTTATTAAAAACTATTTATTGCGAATTATTAAACAATTAACTTATATGCTTTTTTTTAGAGTCTAGATGAAATGACCGATAAAGCAGTCCCTGAGAAAATTCGATTAAAAAAATCTCTGGATATCGAAACACCGTTAAGTAAGTTTTTTAAAATATCAATTTTTTAATGATTCTTTATAAAAATAAATTATTGCTTAACTCGTAAAGATAACATGTGACCCGAGCACTGCTGGGGGTCTTATGCTATCATTTTGTTACCAATTACAATTTATCTAATGTTTTTCTATTTTTTTTTTTTTTGCCATTTTTATTATCTAAAGATTAATACTCGTTTTTTTTTTTTTTTAGGTGAATATGAAATTATTCGACGAATTAAAGAAATAGCAAATAAAAATATAATCTGGCGCTCCTATATTGGAATGGGTTATTATAATTGTTGTGTTCCTCATACTATTGCCAGAAATATGTTTGAAAATCCAGGATGGTAAAGATTTTTTATTTTTTAATACATTAGTTTTGATTTTTATTGAGATTTAAACGACGGTACGAGATTTTGAGTCCTTTGATTGCTAATTCAGATTTCGAGTCAAAAATAGATAATATCACGGTCTCATTTCGACTCATTCCCCGATTTCGACTGCCTAAGAGCCTCCAACTGGCTTAATCAGGCAATGAATAGGCCTAATAAAAACTGAATAATGTCTGCTTAGATTATTTATAACTAATTTTTTTGTTTTTGTTTTTTAGGACCACTCAGTATACTCCTTATCAACCAGAGGTAGCTCAAGGTCGTTTAGAAGGACTTCTTAATTACCAGACTATGATTTGTGATTTGACTGGCTTAGAGGTTGCTAACGCATCTCTTCTTGACGAAGGAACAGCTGCAGCAGAAGCAATGGGCTTATGTTATAGGTAAATGTGATTTGTTACAGAAAATCGAACTTTTTTAAATTCAACCCGAATGAAACTCGGGTAAACGTTGTGAGTTGGTATTTAGACCATGTTTTATATATGACGATCTAATTTTTGGGGAAAAAATTCTTGGGGAAGTTTTTTAGCCTTTTCTGTGTATATTGTCACAACAATTTAGCTAAAAATTTTGCCATTTTTTTTTAACAATTGGAACTTTTAGGGGGTCCCTTGATTTGAAAAAATTTCAATCTCAGCTAGGCTTATATATTATTGAGTGTCGAAAAAATTTTAAATTAAATATGAACTGAAAGAAAAATATTGTTAAAAAATAACATTTCTAAAGGCTGTAAAAATTCTACTAAGTTAATCTTTATCAAAACGATATAAATTTTAATAAAAAGTAAAAGATTTTAAAGGATTGCTAATCCTTTGAGAAGGATCGCAAAAATCCAGTATTGCTAATCCTTAGAAAAGGATTAGAGGCCCTCGGGCTTGGCGTAGTTGGTAGCGCCCACCTTGTATACCAAGGATCGAGGGTCTCCCAGGCGGTCCGATGATTTTATTTAAGCCATTTGGTATCAAATGGCTTAAATAAGAATGCCTGGACCCCCAATTGATATACTTACAAATAACGGGTATCGTTTAAAGTCTTAAATGGCCTAAGTTGCCGAAAAGACTGTGTGTATTTGTGTGTAATGGGAAAAAAGTGTGAGTGTTAAAAAAAAAAAAAAAAAAAAAAAACGATTAGTGATCCGATTCTAGATGTTTGCAGCAAAAATGATTTCGATTCAGATGCAAGAACTTCCTCCAAAAAAAAGAATTTCGATCCAGATTCGAAAATCCTGGATCGGATCTGGATTTAAATTCAAAAGGAACCCGATCCTGCCCATCCCTTTATTTTGAAAAAAAAAAAAAATAGATAAATGCTTTAAATGAATTTTGGGAAAAGTTTTCTTACTTGAGGAGCCATCTTTGGATTGATGACGTAACTTTTATAAGCATATCTAAAAAAAAATGCCTAGATTTATTTGAGTATTTGAAGTTGGGTTTTCCCATTCTCCTTCCAGTTTGATAACATAATCAAGTTTGTATTTATTAGTAATTTAATATATCTAGTTATTTATCTTTTTTTAATTTCAATTAATTTTAAGTATCTTTTATGATTATGCTAATCACTTTCATATTTGCACCATACTTGCTTGAATAAGGTTAACTTTTTGTCTTTTTTTAAAACGTTTCGGTAAAATAAGTTTTTCAATTTTTTTGTCAGGTAGTTTAATAATAATAGCATTTATTGTTCAATTTAGATCACATGTAATATACAAATTGACATAAAATTTAATTTTAAAGATTCATTACTAAAAACATAATTATTTTTGGATTTACTAAAAAAAAAATGAAATAAAAAGATATGTCTTAATTAAGAGAGACATGAAAAAGTACATTATACTTATGTAAAGGAAAAAAAAATTGATCAAAAAGCCAAATTAAATAACTCAAATGAATAGGGAAACAAGAGAAGAATTGATTTGGGGGGGTTGCTTTAAAGTTTTATATGCACCTATAATTATGTTTTGGTTATATATTTCTTGTCAAAAATAGATCATTGCATGACATTCTTTTAAAATATATACCGGTAATTCTTTTTGATATTAATGTTTAGATATTTGAACTTAATTATAATAATGTGTGAAACTTTAGGCCTCTTGTTATAAATATCTAATGAGATCTCCTGTAGCTCTTCTCTACTTGTATCTTTCTTGGCCAAATGCGTGGCTAGTTTTAATAAAATTTCCAAAATAATTTTCTTAAGAATTTAATTATAATTTAAAAAAAAAGGTTGAAACAAAGAATTGTATAAATTAATATATCTTAGAAACAAAATTATGTCAATTGAAGCCTACTCTTGGCAAATTGTCTTTTTTGACCTCATACTCCCATGACAATTTCCCTTGTCCAAACACGAGCCGATCTGGGTTTAATATTTGCTGAACCATTCAAAGATCACCATACCACTTAAGAATATGCCGGAATGTTAATTCAATATACAAAGGAGCAAAAAAAAATTGATCTTGAATTTTGACTTATTTTATTCAACAGTGACCTTTGGGAACCACTGATTTTTAAAGAGTTTCACTTTTTGTTACTTTGTTTTACTAATTGTATATTAATTCTTTTTAGGCAAACCAAAAGGAAGAAATTACTTCTATCGACGAATCTTCACCCTCAAACAATTTCGGTTGTCCAAACACGAGCCGATTCTTTAGGTTTAGAAGTTACTGTCGCTGAACCATCCAAGGATCACCTCTCCACTAGAGAATATGCCGGAATATTAATTCAATATCCCGATACTTTTGGATCGATATATAATCTGGAGGAACTTGCTAAACTTGCCCATGAAAATGGGGTAAATTGATTTTCTTCATTTATCTAATTTAAACATTTAATTAAATTTTATTATAAATAAATATCTTTTATTTTCCAGTCTCTGGTGTGTTGTGCTTCTGATTTGCTTGCTCTCACTCTTTTACGCCCTCCAAGTGAGTTTGGAGTTGATGTTGCTATTGGAACAAGTCAACGATTTGGAGTTCCTCTCGGCTATGGTGGACCACACGCTGGTTTTTTTGCCTGTAGACAAAAACTGGTAAGCGTAGTGGGGGTTCTCTTCTATTGTAATATGCATTTAATTTTTTTCGAATTTAATTAATGCTTACTTTTTTTTTAGGTACGATTAATGCCTGGTCGTATGATTGGCGTTACTCGAGATGCATCTGGACATGACGCTTATCGCCTTGCACTTCAAACAAGAGAACAACATATTCGAAGAGATAAAGCAACTAGCAATATTTGTACAGCACAAGCCCTTCTAGCCAATATGTCTGCAATGTATGCAGTTTATCATGGACCTGAAGGATTACGGGATATCGCTACTCGAGTTCACAATTCGACTCTTTTACTTGCAGCAGGTATAAATAAAATTATTTTTAAATACTCAAAGAGAATAAAATTGATGGATTGGAAGAGAAGAGCAAGTACGGGTGCAGAAAATAGAGTCTTTGGATGCCAAATGCCGAAAAAGAGAAGTTTCGGACAAAATTTATTCGTTCATCCTCAGTCCTTGTAGGCTTATAAACTAAAAAGGCACAAAGTTGTCATTGTTGTTGCGGCATTTATATAAAAAAATATACATGTGCACAAATTTGTGCCGCAACAACAATGACAACTATGTGGCTAATTAGATTATAAGCCTACAAGGACTGAGGATGGACGAATAAAATTTTGTCCGAAACGCCTCATTTTCGGCATTTGGCATCCAAAGGCTCTCTTTATTTGCTGCACCCGTTCTTCCAATCCATAACATCAACAGCAACTTCTCTTCAGCTTAAAATAAAATTAATAAATGAGAAATTATTTCTTTATTTTTTGAAATTTATTAAAGCAGGTTTATCATTAAAATATGTATTAATAGTTTAACAATCGTACAAGGAAGTCATGTGTTTCCAACATCAGATGTTTCATTATTTTATTACGAAACAATGAGTATAAATATTCAAATAAATAACCTTATTAATATACAAGATGTGGATTTTATAGCTATATATTTTCTTTACCCACTAATTAATATAAAAATAAATATTGCACAAACGACTATCATTTAGGAAAGAGGGATTCCGGATTATTTTTCGCATATAAGAGCTGATAAATAAAGTAACCTCTTGACCATTTAGATAATAGATACTTTATTCTGCTCTGAGGCTGCGCCTCCTGAAATAAAAATGAAATATAAACATTTACATTCGCATTCACTCTCTCCCTACTTGTATGTAATGTATTGTATAGTTTTTAATATTGTTCCATGAGTGAAAAACTCAGAACATCAATAAATATCACCCTCATCCCCAACTTGGCTCAAATAAACCGACTTACCCTCTCTGCTCATTTAATAATGTAGACGAAATCGGGAGAGCCCGAGCTCTATTTCATTTCAATTTTTATTTTTTAGAAAGTGATTCTTTATGAATTAAAATTCCTGTTAAGCAGGCCAAATTTGTTCTCTTATTTTTTTTTTTATTTTGCCAATATTGGCTCTCTACGATAAAATATGTTTTAATAAATGTTATCGCAGAGGATAGGTGATTAGATAATTTTTATTTGTTATAGTCAATTGACAAATATTTACTTGCTTTATTTACTGAATAATAGAAATTTGTTTTGAAAAAGTTGGAGGTTTTCAAAACAATGCTCAATCAAATATGTCAATATATTGTTTAAGATAAATAAATTAATGTTTTGACTGGTACTGGTCATGGTAGATTCGAACCAAGGACATTTGTCTAGGCCATTACTCACATGTGTCTCCTTGGCCCCTTGTGTGTTGCGCTTTTCCAAATCTCGCTTTTCCACTCATAAAGCGCGCACCATCATAAAATTTGCTATTTAAATGTATATGTTTATAAACCCCTTTTCTCGTATTGTTGAATTTCGGACTTTCGCCACTATGATTCTCAGCAGAGCTGAGGCTACAGAGTTTTACCAGGCGTAGTGACCCCAACCTATAAAAAAAAGGTTAAATTTTAAATCCGAATCCGGCCCTTGTGTTTCAGAGTAAAAAAAAAGCAAATTGTAAATACTTTTTATTCTTGAAACATTTAGTGTTGGAGCAATCTTTTAAAAATAATTTAGGAATTTATGGTTGAAATTAAAGAGCCCGGGCCCTCACAGAAGGCCCTCCCTCTGTCTGCGGCTCTGATTTATGGGTCTTTGATAATTTCTTTATCCTGTTTCCTTAACATTTTGGCTCTTCTCTCTCGGAAGTTTGCCGACCCCTGGTCTAGACTTTGCGGGCATATGGAATCTTTAGTTCCAATCTGAAATTCCAAACATGTCCAAACATTTATCATTAATATGAAGGTGAAGAAAATAGACTTCCTGTAAATTAGACGGCCTTCCTCCATACGATTATATTTATCATTAAGAAATTTATTTTTAAGATAAGTTTTACCTATAATAAGAAAAGCCTAATAAAAAGAATTTTTTTTCAGGCATTAAAGAAGCAGGAAATCAAATAATGAATCCTTTATTCTTTGATACCCTCACTGTTTTACCATCCATGGATCAAGGTGAAATTCAACATCGTGCTAGACAAAAACAAATCAATCTTCGATATAATCAAGACAATACGGTTAGTATTAATATATATATATGCCAGATTAGATTTGCGGCCAAGAGGGAACTCTGGCTAGACACAAAGCCTGGGCTTTAAAATTTATTGTTTAAAACCGTGGAAACCCAATAATGTTTTTTGACAGTGATCATTTCCCTTTTCTTTCCATTTTTTCAACAAATTATTTTTCTTATTGATTCTTTTTTTTATACATAATGAAGATTCAAAACCATCACTGTACAAAAACATTGGAGGAAACTAACCACTATACCTTCCTTTTAATACTCAAGGTTAATAATTAATAGTTTGGGATTAAATGTAAATGATTAATTTCAGGAGGAGTGGCTGAATATATATTGAGTAGTGAAGATATCCAGGCAGCCAAAAAACAATAAAGAAAATATATTTGTCTTTATTTCATATCTTTGTCTACGTTTCGGCTGATATTCCGGCCTTCATCAGGACAAATGTTGTTTGCCTCGAGCTCATAGAGGCTCTTGGCAACTCCTGACAATGTGTTTGAGCGAACATTCGTCGGATGTCATGACTTCTGGTTCAATAGCTTCAATGACTATTCAATGACTACAATGACTATTGAACCAGAAGTCATGACATCCGACGAATGTTCGCTCAAACACATTGTCAGGAGTTGCCAAGAGCCTCTATGAGCTCAAGGCAAACAGCATTTGTCCTGATGAAGGCCGGAATATCGGCCGAAACGTAGACAAAGATATGAAATAAAGACAAATATAATTTTCTTTATTGTTTTTTGGCTGCCTGAATATCCTCACTACTTAAATGTAAATATTAGTTTTTTATTCTTTAAGCAGTTATTATCAAAGAAAAAGTAGTGGGATTAACATTTTTTGCATTGCTTTCAGGTTGGCGTTTCATTAGATGAAACTGTAATGGAACAAGATGTTGATGATTTGCTCTGGATATTTGGTTCGAAACTTACTTCCAAACAGGTAATTTCTCAAAAATTACAATCGCAAATATTTTTTTAAGGTCTAAAGCATTTTTTTTTTGATGAGTTAATCCCAAAAATAAATAATTTGTTTCTTTTACAGATTGAAAAACAGCATGATCTTACTGCTGGAAGTATTTATCAGTCTTCGTTTCGACGAACTTCTCCAATCTTAACACATCCTATATTCAATTCTCATCATAGTGAAAGTCGAATTGTACGTTACATGAAACGTCTTGAAAATAAAGATATTTCTCTTGTCCATTCAATGATCCCTCTGGTGAGTTTATCTTTCATCTTTTTTTTTTCTTATTTAAAAATATTATACGCTTTTTTGGGTTTTTTAATGTTTTTTAATTAATATTCACACTTCTGCTTCGGTCTCTAGTTAAAATTTTATTAAATTTTATAAAAGAATACGATGAAAAAACCCAAACCTCAATGGATTATTTTTAGGAAGGGAAATAATATAAAAAAATTAATAATCAATATTTACGTTAATTGAAAGATATAATTATAGTTGAAGGAGTAAAGGTCAATTCAGTCCGAATTATTTGAGAATGAAATTTCAATATATTATTTTTAAAATAATTATATTTATTCTCCAAACGTTATTGTAAAAAACCTCAGACCTCCAGGGTTTCGGCCGCTGTGCTGCGTGCCTTCATCAGTGAGCTCTGGATCTAGATAATGCAAAGTGAATTAGTTATAAATTAAAATTTATCATAAAGAGTCTTGTCGAAATTATTTTTTTACCTTAAAGGTGAGAAATTTGCACTAGCTAGATCCTTCGCCTTAACAATACAGGTTTCGCCTATCACATACATACGGAACGAGGTTTCAACCATGAATAATAAATTTAGTTATAGTACAATTATAGATAGATGGGTTTAGCTGACATCTACTGGTCATAAATTTAAATAGAATTTTATTTTTATTTTTATAAATTATAAAAGGAATTTATTTATAGGATGAAGAATGTTTGTTTATTTTAATACACTTTTCATTCAAATCAAAGAAATTATTTTAAATAAATATACAATATTTACACTTGAGAATTTTCATTTGCTAAATAGACATTTTTTAGATTTAAATTTTATTTATTTAAATTGCTTGGAGAATGGCTGTGTAGGCATCTGAAAGATTTTCACTATCACTCTTGAAATTTATAGTGTTTGTCTTTTTTGTTAAAATATGGGCTGCTTCTTTAAATTTACGTTTTTCATCAATAGTTTCATTACATAAGATTTTTACGCCCTCGTAATCCATCTCATGCTTGTGGTCTATACAATGAATAGAGAGCGCGGTAGTCATGCGTTGGTGGTTAACAGAGGCGAAATGTTCTTTTAGTCGAACCGCGCTCTCTATTCATTGTATAGACCACAAGCATGAGATGGATTACGAGGGCGTAAAAAATCTTATGTAATGAAACTATTGATGAAAAACGTAAATTTAAAGAAGCAGCCCATATTTTAACAAAAAAGACAAACACTATAAATTTCAAGAGTGATAGTGAAAATCTTTCAGATGCCTACACAGCCATTCTCCAAGCAATTTAAATAAATAAAATTTAAATCTAAAAAATGTCTATTTAGCAAATGAAAATTCTCAAGTGTAAATATTGTATATTTATTTAAAATAATTTCTTTGATTTGAATGAAAAGTGTATTAAAATAAACAAACATTCTTCATCCTATAAATAAATTCCTTTTATAATTTATAAAAATAAAAATAAAATTCTATTTAAATTTATGACCAGTAGATGTCAGCTAAACCCATCTATCTATAATTGTACTATAACTAAATTTATTATTCATGGTTGAAACCTCGTTCCGTATGTATGTGATAGGCGAAACCTGTATTGTTAAAGGCGAAGGATCTAGCTAGTGCAAATTTCTCACCTTTAAGGTAAAAAAATAATTTCGACAAGACTTTTTATGATAAATTTTAATTTATAACTAATTCACTTTGCATTATCTAGATCCAGAGCTCACTGATGAAGGCACGCACACAGCGGCCGAAACCCTGGAGGTCTGAGGTTTTTTACAATAACGTTTGGAGAATAAATATAATTATTTTAAAAATAATATATTGAAATTTCATTCTCAAATAATTCGGACTGAATTGACCTTTACTCCTTCAACTGATATAATTATAATACGATTTTTTCTTTCTTTAGGGTTCATGTACTATGAAATTAAATAGTACAACTGAAATGATGCCATGCAGTTTTTTCCCAATTTACAGAATTACATCCTTTGCTCCAATAGATCAAGCTCTTGGTTATCAACAATTATTTGATGAATTGCAAAAGGATTTATGTGCCATTACTGGTTATGATAGAATTTCATTCCAACCTAACAGGTATTTTTTTTATATTTTTAAATTTTTTTCGCGGCTTTCCGCCCTTAATTACTTTGTTTCAAATACTAATAATTTATTTACCCTCCAACTAAACTCGGCAGATAATATTGATTAATTTTTATTTTTAGTGGGGCTCAAGGCGAATATGCAGGATTAAGAGCGATCCAGGGATATCACGTGGCTAAAGGAGAAGGACATCGAACAGTATGTCTTATCCCAGTGTCTGCTCATGGCACAAATCCTGCTTCTGCCCAAATGGCCGGTATGCAAGTTGAACCAATAAATGTGAGAAAAGACGGCAGCATTGATTTGGATCATCTCAAAGAAAAAAGTACTACTACTACTACTACTACTACTTTTTTTGATATTAATAATTAAATTACATTTCCAGTCCTTATCAAATATAGATTCAATTAGTCTATATATTGGGATGTTCGGAAAGTAATTTAGTTTTTCCCAACAAAGGACTTAATTGTATTTATTTGCAGCTAACTTCACAGTTAACCCGCATAATTATTATATTTTTTGACAGTTGATCTAGCAAGGCTTTCTTGTGAAAAAGTTCGAATGATTCTAAGCAGTAGTTTTTTGTTGGTGCCCTTTCAAATATGGAAAGTAAATAAGCAGATTTTTGGCATATTTTACTTTTTCACTATAGAAAAGGTAAAAATGCTGTTTAAGCAAGAAAAAAATTATCCGATGTATATGGAGAAGTATTGATAGTACCAAAACTGGTTTGAAAAATTTCGATCGGGCATTTTGTTATTGAAGATGGACCACCTCGTCGTGGAAGGCCAGTTGAAGATGATAAAGACACAATAAAGGCATTAATTCAAAAACTGGCAAATAACAACTCGTGTGATCTCTGAGAGATTAAATATATCGAATTCGACCGTTCATGATCATTTGAAACGTTGGTTTGCATCAATTAATGCCTTTATTGTGTCTTCATCATCTTCAACTGGCCTTCCTGAACGAGGAGCATCTTCAACATCAAATTGCCCGATCGAAATTTTGCAAACCAGTTTTGGTAGAGGCGTTCTATCAATATATCTTCACAATACATATCGGATAATTTTTTTTTTTGCTTGAACAGCATTTTTCTATAGTAAAAAGTAAAGCTTTTTTACTTTCCAGTAGAATCAATCGAATTTTTCACAAGGAAGCCTTGACTTGCTATATCAGCTAACAAAATATATAAAAAGAAAAATATAGAAATATATTAAAAAAAAAAAAAAAAAATATATATATATATATGGGTGATTCTACGCTATTTGAATTTTATTGGTCAGTGGAAAAAATATATGTTAAAATAATTATATCATTGATACTGTATTCTTAAATAATAAAGAATATCGTGTTTTATTGGGGCCATTTAGTCAATTCACGATAACTGTTTCATTTTAGGAATTAATAGTTGAAAATAGTCATAAATGTCAGTATTCTGGGCATGGGCGTCCGCAGGGGGGGGCAACCAGGCACTTGCCCCCCCCCCTGGAAAATTAAAATGATACAAAAAAATGTATAAAACAAAAAAAAAATACAAAAAAACCGTTCACAGTATACATCCACCTTGCCGCGGTGAGAAATCTTTAAATACTAAGAGATGTATAACATTATTAATATCAAAATACGTTTTTTTTTAACTTATCTGGAAGTGACTTGCCCCCCCTGCAAAAAATCCTTGCCCCCCCCTGCAAAAAATCCTGCGGACGCCCCCTGATTCTGGGTGTCCCATTTCTAGTTTTTTTACTAGTTTTGTTCGACATTCATTTATTTATTAACTTGACATAATATTTTTTACCATAATTATAAACATAAGTAAACCCCAAAACATAATTAATGAAAATACATTTTAAAAGTATTTGTTATTATAAAAAAAATACTTGTTTTCACGTGACCTAAAAATGATGTCATCTATTCTGGAAAAATTAAAAGATAAAAATTTATCATAAAAACTGCCAAAGGATAACAATGGCCATGAATAACAGGCGTAGTACAGTCTGAAGTAAGAGGCAAGCTAACGGCGTTGAGCATAATTCAAATAATATAGCTTTAGTTATTGTTGAATTGTCATAAAGTGTGTTTGGGCCAGTCGATGCAATATTTCTTCTGGTAAATAAATCTCTTTATATTTTATCGTTACGTAACTCTACATCTGTACAATGCAATGTTTATTGTATGTAAATGTCATGAATTACGTCGAAACTTTGGCAAAGAAGGACGCGTATTGTTTTTTTTAACGTAATGTGTGGTTTTGTCATTAGTTTGGCTGTCATTATTCAGGCACATTCAAGGGTTCGCATCCCGTCTAATGCGACAAAATTTATTTCAATTGGATTTAGCTATCCATCCAATTGAAATAAATAGATACGAGGTCTAAATGGCCTTCGATGCCAAAAAATGGAATAAAATAAAACTCTTTCAGGGAAAATACCCGCTCACGGGTAGGGACGAAATTTTGTTTCCTTAATATCTTATAGCTATAATATGTATGTTTTTTTAATATTAATTCAGCTTTTATTATAAATAGTTAATTGTCTGTCACTTTCCTAGCTTAATTTTCACAATTCTGCCAATAGTGTCATTCTTCAGGTAACATATTTCTTCTGGTGCTAATAAAACTCAAAAAAATTAAAATATCTTCAGGCCTTTATCATTACAGATACGAAAATAATGTCAACTAAGGAAATCATGAATATTAAATTGAACAGAGTATATTTGGTTTCTGGACACAAAAAATCCAAATAGCGTAGAATCACCCATATATATATAAAGTTTATGCGGTTTAAGTGTGAAGTTAACTATGAAAAAATACAATTATATCCATTGTTGGGAAATTACTTTTCGAACAATCCAATAATTTATTATGTTCCTTTAGTATGTTTTTCTAATGTTCTTGTATGAGGTGTTTTATAGTGTACTTTTATTATGTTTTTGTAAAATGTGTTTGTAGTATGTTTTATTATGTATTTTTATTATAAAATATTGTAATGAAGAATTGTCTGGCCTTGAAGCCCATCAATAAAAAAAATACAATAATTATATTCAGTTATAACAGGATGAAAAACTTTACAAAACCAAAAAGTTTTTTTACAAAAAAATGAAAATAGTGTCATTGTGAAATATTTTCATATATAGAATTATAGAAAAATAATTATAAAAGCCCTACCTCTTAAAAACAATATAAAAATACTAATATATTATATTTTTTATTTTTTAGGTGGAAAAGCACAGTAATAACCTTTCATGCCTAATGATTACTTATCCATCTACAAACGGTGTGTTTGAAGAGACAGTAGGTGATGTGTGTAGCCTTGTCCATCAACACGGCGGACAAGTTTACCTGGACGGAGCTAACATGAACGCTCAAGTTGGACTTTGTCGGCCAGGAGATTATGGTTCTGATGTCTCCCATTTGAATTTACACAAAACATTTTGTATTCCACATGGCGGTGGAGGACCGGGAATGGGACCCATTGCAGTGTAAATTTTTTTTTATTTTTTTTTTTTTGGAGATATCTTAACAAATTTATTCGTTTTTAGGAAAGCACATTTAGCTCCATTTTTGCCAAGTCATCCAATTGTTAATCCAATGGCTGATCTTGGACGATCTTCTAAATCTTTTGGTGTAGTTTCTGCAGCGCCATTTGGATCTTCAGCAATTCTTCCAATTTCTTGGGCTTATATTAAGGTATTCCTTAAATAAAAAGTAAAAATTCAACCGCGCGGACGAATTTTTTCATATCTTATCTTACATTATTAAACGAGCAATATATATTATTATGGAAGTTTTTAATTATATACCATATTTGTATTAATTATTTATTAAAAATATAAATAATTAATACAATTATTTATTATTATAATTAAAAACTCCCATAATAATAAAATAAATAACCTTTGGAGATTAAGTATCCTAATCTCAATACAAATATGAATTTTTGGTAACATTACCATTACTATGGGAGTTTTAAATTATAGACCATATTTTGTTATTAATTATTTATTAAAAATATAAATACTGTACATAGTTTCGACTGCTTATTCTGCAGTCGTTTTCAAGTACTGTGCACTTGCTTCGATTTAAGTGAACTAACATCTAACCGTTACGTGCATTTTATATACAACGACGTCAGAGGCCATTTACAGTCATTCCCATGAAGTTAGACACAATCATCAAAGCAAGTGTTTTCATAAAAAGCATGATGTTACATGAATTTGATTTTTTTTTTTCAAATCAAATTCAAAAAACTTATTGTAACATCATGCTTTTTATGTAAACATTTGCTTTGATGGTTGTGTCTAACTTCATGAAAATGAGTGTAGATGGCGCTGAAGTTGTGTCTAGCTTCATAGGAAACACTGTTGAGGGCGCTGACATATATATAAAATGCACAGTACAGTCCTTTAGAGGTTAGTTCACTTGAGTTTGAGCAAGTCTACAGTGCTTGAAAACGACTGCAGAATACGCAAATAATTAATACAAATGTGGTCTATAATTAAAAACTCTCATAATAATATAATAATACAAATCACAAAAGCTTTAATAAAAACATTACCATTAATTGATTATCTATTTTAGATGATGGGCGCGAAAGGTCTGAGAAAAGCGACACAAGTAGCAATTTTAAATGCTAATTATATGAGTAAACGATTAGAATACCATTATAAGACATTGTATAAAGGTCCTGAAACTGGACTTGTAGCACATGAATTCATTTTGGATGTACGAGATCTGAAAAAAACAGCGAATGTTGAAGCAGCAGACATTGCTAAAAGACTCATGGATTTTGGTTAGTTTTAATCATTTTATATCCTCTTCTATTATGTATTTTAAACCCTAATAAATATTTTATTTTAGGATTTCATGCACCAACAATGTCTTGGCCTGTCGCCGGCACTCTTATGATTGAACCCACAGAATCAGAGGATAAGGATGAATTGGATCGATTCTGCGAAGCTTTAATTTGTAAGTTTTCATTAATTTAACTTCTGCAACACAGGCAACAGGCTATTTAAAGGATTCTATTCTCTCCAGACTCCAGGTGAACTTAATTAATAAATTAAACCTTTTTATAGGTATTCGGCAAGAAATTCAAGATATTGAAGAAGGAAGAATAGATTCCAGAACAAATCCTTTGAAACTTGCTCCTCATACTCAAGAACAAGTAATTGCTACAGAATGGGATAGACCATATACAAGGGAACAAGCAGCTTTTCCTGCGGTAATTATATATTTACAAATTTCAAAGTCCCTTTAATTTTAAGTAAAAGAATAGTAAATTTCAATAATAACATTTTGCTTTTTTTATTTTTATTTCTCTGAGAATTTAAAATTCATTATGTAATTTAATTAAATTGCATTCTTTACACTTAAGGAATGTATAGCCCAATATGTCTCGGCAATGTTTTGACAACAGTGTTGCCTGGCAATAGGCAATATTGCCTTATTTTCGTTCAGTCAGCTGTATCATGAAAACCTTGTCGGCAACTAGTAGCAGTAGGGTCTTATTGCCTGTATCACGGATATATTGCTGATGTGCTTGAATATTTTCTTTTTGCATACACCTTTTAAGTATCTATTATAGATTGAAATGAATTCCTAAACCATACTAATAAATTTCTCATTTTCAGCCGTTTGTGACTCCGGAGAATAAAATTTGGCCAAGTGTAGCAAGAATTGATGATATCTACGGTGATAAACATCTTGTATGCACATGTCCTCCTATCCTTCCAAGCTACTAAAATCTCTCCTAATTTATTAATTTTTTTTTTTATTTTAATTTTAAATAAAAAAGTGAGTACTGTATTTTTTTATTATTTTTAAATTATAAAATATTTGTTTTTACATTAAAAACAATAATTTATAATTTTTTATAATCATCTCAACAAATTATTAGTTTTTAAGAATTTTTTTTATAAAAGACAAATAAATTTTAAGAAATGTAGAAATTGTAACTTTTATTTGTACTATCAAAAATGGATGGGAAAAATCATTGGAAAAAATAAATGATTTTGATTCCAAACAAGATCTACTTATCGAATTTAGAATTAAGATAAATGTAAATACAAATCACTTGATCTAAGAAAGGATCAAATTTGGAACCACGATCATATTTTTTTCATTATCCAGATTCTTTTGCTATTAATACTGTACAGTGGAATTAAGTCTAAACACCAACATCCAAAAAAAGTTTCCTTCCAACGCCAAATTGTTCAATCTACTCCCCGTAGTACTGTATGTATTTACACTATTTTGAGCGTCGGGTTATTAAGAGGTGAATGGTGGTTTTTCGCAAATATCTCGAAAACTATACGATTTCCCGGGAAAATTGTTCTATATAAAAATAATCTAAATTAAATTACAAACAAAAATGGTCTAGTACATAATCAAGCTAAAGTGAACGGTTCAGAAGATATACAGGGGTAAAAGTGGCTTTTTTTTTACTTTCATATCTAGTAAAAAAGTGTAATTTAATTTAGATTATTTTTGTAAAACCACCATTTCACCACCTCCCTGAATAAGCCGACTCTCAAAATAGTTTAACTTTTCATTACATTCAGTACTACGGAGAGTGGATTGAACAATGTGGCGTTGGAGACGTTTGGATGTTGGGGTGTTAACCCATTTTTGGAGCTAGGCCTAATTGCACCGTACTCAATCAATAATAAACAGATATTTAAACTAAAAAGTTTCCGAAAGAAAATATTAAAAATATAAACTATGATAAACATGAAAAAATTTCATTATATTTTATTTCAAAACTTTAAATTTGTATAAATATTAGATAATTAATAATATATAATTAATTAATACTTAATAAATATAAATATTTATAAAGACTTACTATCTATTTAAATGAATATCTTTCATATATTGTAATTACTTTACTGCCGCTGGCACTTTTTAAAGAAATTCAAGAATTACCTTTAATAAACAGAAAGGCGAATACACAGATTTGGTTGAGAATTGTTCCGGAAAATTTTCTGTATTCGCCTCTGTTAGCCAATAACAAAAATTAAATTTATTTTAATAATATTGAATAAATGTGAATAAGATATTTCACTTCTAATGAAATCTTAAGTAGCTAAAGCCTTAAATATAGAATTTGAAAAAAGTCTTATAATAACAAGAATTTTTATTATTTACAAAAATTTGTTAGTAGTACGTCCTCTACTCTTGTTGAGGCGACTGTTCTAAAATCGGTTCCAATTCAAATCGAGTATTTGGTGAAGACGAAAGAAGCTGTTGTGGTACATGCGATGGTGACGTATGAGAATGTGATGGAGAAGTATTTGACTGATTAGATGAAGACGGAATTCTCTCTTCATTCAACGTAGACTCGTCGCTAGGACTGAAAATCTCGCCGCTGCCGCTGGCACTTTTTAAAGAAATTCAAGAATTATTCAATTATCTCTGCATTTATACTACTAATAGTTGATAAAACACTTTATCAAGTTAACGAATGAAATAAAAAGTGTATGTATTTTTTAAAACTGTTAAATTGGCGGTTTTCGATTGTTTATGAATAGTGAGGAAATCTGATTAATTTCTTAAAATATAAGTATTTGTTTTAAATTATATGTTAATAGATGTGCTCGAACGATTCAATATAGGTCTAATGGAAAAAGTAAAACAGCGATTGTTTTCCACAGTAAAATAATTTGTTTCGCAAATATTTCGAAATGCATAAAGCATTCAGTGCCTTAAACAGATGTGAAGCGTGCCCAACAAGTCACTGAGAAAAAATTATATTTTAATATACAATTTAAAAACTAACAGAGTATAATTTTAAATAAATCTCTCTTCAGTGAACGGCACGTTCTAATATCTAATACTTATATTTGCTAAATAAATTATTCTACTAAGGAAAGCAATCGCTGGTTTACTTTCCCCATTAATCCTATAAAAATATTAATATATATTAAACCATTAAATTATAAAATCAATATAAAAAATGTACTTACTTTTTAGCTGTTTGACCCTCTGAAAAATAATTAAAATATTTAGTGTTCATGCATTTAAATTATATATATATATTTTTTAAATTATATTAATGATTAAATTAAATTGTTTAAAGCATTTAAATAAAAGATTAGATGGTAAATAAAAAAGTAGTTGAATGCTAAGAAAAACTTTTTTAAGAATTGTATACCGAAAAACCACGATTCAACATTTATCTAATTTATATAAAAAATAGTATCTTAATAGAGTAAATTTGTGGCCTCTACATAACGTGTAATTATAAAAAAATTAAAATTTATATTCGATATAATATGAATATTATTAATATAAAGATGTTTATTCCTTAAAATTTATTCTTTCCTGACTTTTAATTAGTGCGCGACAAACGTTTCCTGGTGTCAGCTACCTTGAGAATCTTTCAAATAAAAAAACCTACTGTATCTAATTTCTAATCAAATAAAGTAGAATAAATAAAAGGCCAAGCAGCTATGTTTCTTTCTTTATTATAAAACCCACAGCGACCTTTCGGTCGACTATGCGACCATCTCCATGGCTAGATATTGACTTTGGCGCTGAATGTATTAAATCTGATAGATAGTAATGAGTTTTATGAAATGTCTATCAAAGAATATAAGAGGGTTTTTCGGTTGACTGAACCATGCAGATGGTCACATAGTCGACCGAAATGTCGTTGTGGGTTCTATAATAAAGAAACATAACTGCTGGCCTTTTATTTATTCTACTACATATTGATTCAGCTATTCACCTCGCTAACATAATCAAATAAATTTGTTAATTCGAGGTCTCTCAGTATCAGGGGCGTATATAAGGGGGGGGGCGAGGGTCCCCCCCCCCCGAAATTTCCCAAACACATATACATATATAGGGTTATACAGACATCAGCGCAACAAATTTTTCCGCAGGATGAAAATCTTTGGTTCCGCAAAAGAAAAAATGTTCTGCAAAAAGTTTCGTGTGAAAAAAAATTTAGTTTCTTAAAAAAAAATTTCCCGCAGAAAAATTTTTGAGTTCGCCCCCCCCCCCCCCCCGAAAAAAATTTTTATATACGCCCCTGCTCAGTATATTTTATAAAAATACAAAAAAAAAAAATCAATTTGATAAAAATTCAAGAATTAGTATTTTAAAGTTTTTTATTATATGATATTTTTTATAATAATTAATTTTTTTAATTTCCATAATTGTTTTAATAAATAAATTTGATAATTTCCAAAAATAATTACCAGGTGTTTCAGTTAAATGAGATGTCAAAGCTGAATTGTCTAAAGACATACGACCTCCCTGTAAGTATAAAAAAAATTATTAATATTAATATTACATATCTCTAATAATAAATTTATTTTATTATTTTTTAATATAATAATTCTTGAGAGATTAATGTAAAAAACTAAAATTTATCTTTTGGATTTTCAAAATAAAATTGCTAATTTGAATTTGAAAAGAATGATTGTTAACCAACAAACAATGCGGCTTCCGGTTGGAGTGGCTTCTCTATTATTAAGTTATACTTTAATAGTGTAGTTGTGAAGTGATTGCAATTTTACTACTAATTTGTTTAAATTTTGTGAGTATATTTATTTATTTAATTCATTTCAATATATATATATATATATATAGGTATATTATTATTTCTAATTTAATATAAATTACATAAGAATTTTGAATAATTAAATAATCTATTATAATATGAAATGTCGTTTGGTTATCTTCAATTTAATACTTGAAATAACTTTTTGACTTTTTAATTATCAAAAAAAAGCTTTTGATTCTCATAGTCTTTTATTATTATTTTATTGAATAGGATATTTTTTAATTTTATTTATAAATTTAAATTGCAATCATTTGGCAATGCAGGTTAACTGAGCCTGAGAATAAAAGTCCAAAAAATGACCGATTATATTTGGCGTTTTAATAATAAATCTAATTATTATACATATTGGAAGAATATTCAATTATTTTTAATCCTATTTTATCTTTAGTACACACCAAGGCCATAGCCATGGAGTGATTTGGGGGTCCAAAGTTCTGAATTTTTTTTTTTTTACACTCACACTTTTTTCTCATTCACACTCACATACATATACACACAGTCTTTTCGGCAACTTATACCATATAAGACTTTATGATAATCAGTAATTTAGTGATTATTTATTGGGGTTCAGCCATTCTTAATCCCTGGGATCCAAACCCGCGACCCTTGGTATACAAGGTAGGCTCGCTACCAACTACACCAAGCCCGAGGGCTTCGGTGGGGCAATATGTCTTCTTTTATTTCATGACATTAGCTTCTCATCCCGGGTTCGCTTTCCGTCCCAAGCGAGAAAAATTTATTTCATTTGAATTGACTTCAAATCATTTGAAATAAATAGAGTATTATACATGGGCGTACCCAGCGAGGGGCAGGGGGCAGCTGCCCCCCCCCCCTAGAAGCAAAAAAAAAAAAAATTAAACGTTTATAAAGTGGTGAAACGAAACAAAATTGGTGGATAGCGGCGGCGAATGATTATTTTTGTTAGGACTCGAGGGTTTTTAGGCCTTTAATTCGAATGCTTTACCCCTCTATATAAAAAATAGCTATGTCCCAATCTGGACGACCATGATCTACCCCCCTGGACGACCATGATCTGACCATGCCCCCCCCCTAGATTTGATCCTGGGTACGGCCTACTGTATTTTTTATTTTTTGGTTGAAATATATTTTCATCCAAGCTGAGGTCTTTCCAAATTTTGGGTTTACAACCAAATTTCAAACAAAGATAAAAATTTAAAATAAAATTAGCAAATTAAAAAAAACAAAAAAGCAAATTATTTAGGGCAGTTATATATTGAATAATAAGAATTTGTTTTGAAAAGGGTGTAAGTTTTCACAAGACCCAATTCAAATGTCTTTATATCATTTAACCTATATGTCAGATGGGAATCATTTCTGGTCAAAATAATTATCTCGTATTATCTTAAAATGAATTATATTAATTCGGATTTTAACATTTCCGAATTTAAGTAAATAACAACATAAAATAATAATTAATATTTACCTGTGGTCGTTTTAAGGCTGGTGCATTTGAAGGAGGAGGAGGAGGAGGATCTTCGTTTGATCTCGATGGCACCGTTATTTGAATTTGTGACGAATTACTCGCTGCTGAACCACTCAAAGAACAATCAGAGAGATGGAACATTTCCTCGGGATCATGAGGTTCTCGTGAGACATGAGACGCTTGGCTCAACCGAGATGAACTCCAAAGGCGACGTCGACCAGGTAAAGACACACTACTGTTCACTCGACTCTCCGCTGCCAGGATATCGGTCCAAACCAACGTATGGAAATATGTACACTTAAATAGTTCCCATTAATTCTGATAATAATGAAGGGATAGGCAAATGTGCTATCTTAAATAATACTAATTTTAATTTGAAAAAATATAATATATTTCCATTCTGGAAATTTTATGCTATTTACATGTGTGGTTTTGAACGGGACAGTACCGTTTTTTTTTTTTATATTTCTCGGCCATACCGTCGTTTTAATAAAAATGTCAATTTTGTCCCCTTTTTAACAATCTATACTTTTTTTTAGAAAAATGAGCCGCTTCTTATTTATTTCTAGTAGGACTATACTTTTTTTTATCTTTCTTACTTTTTTTATGAATACCATACATAATATTTGAAGAGATTGAGAATTAGAAGGGGTCTATGAACCACTTTTTGTATGCCATTATAACCTTTATGTTATGGCATAAAATCCATAGACCCCTTCTAATTTTCAACACTTGATTTTATAACACCGTTCCGTTTTTGACATTACAATGTTCAGTTTTAGTCAGAAGACAATATGGCCAGTCTAATTAAGGTGATTCTCTTGACAAGGGGCTGTGACATTCAGAGATTTTGATTACTCTTACTTTCAATATTTCGAGAGAAAATGTTAATTTACCCCTCCTCAGAGCCGCAGGCTGATGGGGATAAATCCTTGCGACCCCACTTTTTCTGTCAAAGTGGGGATTTTTGTCACGCGAAAAAAGTGTCGCACCATTGACAAGTGAATTAATTAAAAGTGAGGGAATTTAGGGGCTATTTTCAAAATGTTAAAAGCTCTTGTCTCTCCTTTCTATTTATTGTTATTATAGAAATTATATCTCCGCGTTTATATAAATAGATCGAGAGGAATTTTTTAATTTCATCACGTCTCTGGGTAAAAATAATGCGAGAGTCATTTAATTAAATTCCCTCTTAATTTATGAAACATAAATTATTTTGTAAAGAAAATATTAATAATTAAAATAAGAATGTTACCAAGATCCGCGCTGCTATCGTTTCCAGGCCGGAAAAGTTTTGATAACATATTCAAAACAGATCCTTTTGCTCTTGATGCTGTCATCGATAAATTACTTGATCCAATTGAAGCTGATCGTTTGTTCCCTGAGACTTGAAGCATTTTTAGCGGTTGAGTGGCTTCCGAGCCTCTTTCTAAATCAGCCTGAAAATTAATTTATTTTTATTATTTCACAAATTCTTATTGTGTCTAGTTCTAATGAACTGTTACTTCTTTTTTTTGTTTCTCAAAATAAAATATACAATTCATTAGTTAAAATATTATTATTTTATATTATTAAAAATACATAAGAATCAATACTAATCAAAAATAAAAACCGAAATCATATATTAAATCCCTAACATGTTCAGGATTATTTCTTAATTTAAACTTGCCTTTTCTCCATCACCGCCTGGTCCCGGTTCATCATCCTGAATAGGTACAAATTCGGCTCCTGCTTCTGTAACTGCGACTTGAGCTGTACTTGCAGCAGGAGGTCCAGTATGATATTGTTTCGATGCAGCTGTATATGGAAGTTCTGCTGGAAAAACTTCATCCCAATATTGATCCCTTACTAATTCTGGATGTTCCTGATGCATTTCATCTACAATTACGTAAGAGACCTGCGCTGTCCAACGCCATTCATAAAAAAATAAGAAAGAAAGCATCCACTTAATGTAAATTCTATACGACTATACGGCATTAAAAGTTAAAATAGATGATATTAATCTATCATACAGAAGAAGCTCAATTATCTTGACCAAATGAGACCGGATAATCAAATAGAATTAAAAAATTACTAAAAATTAGAACATTTTTCAAACTACTAAGATCGAACACTCAACTTTTCTTTTGGCCAGTTTTAGTATATAATTTGGACTTATCTCACCTGTAAATTTCGATCTACTAGCCAATTCAGTTCAAAATCATCATCATCTTCTCCAAAGGGGTTCACAAGAGATTCTGCCACTTTTAACCAGCCCATATAAAAAAAGAACTGAAAAATATTATCTCAATTAAATGAATAAGATAAAATAATGAAAATTTAACTTACTTGAAGGAATGTAAACACAGGAACGATCAGATCAACTTCATGTTTTGGATAACCCTTTTTAGGATCCAAATATTGAGTTCCTAAAAGTGTTCCCATGAAGTATACATAAACTGCAAGTGTCACCACCTATTCAATTTTATTTTTATTAACAAAGTAGATCAAGTCATATATCTTTTAAATTTATTAAAAATATACTTGAGTATAGACAAGAGGAATGCTGATCCAATCATAATTAAGCATTCCACCACATGCCGCTCGGAAAGTATTTAATCCATCAATTAAAGTTTTCAAAGAAAAATCATCTTTGACTCGATTTTCTTTTCTTGCACGTGTTACAATACTTCCTGCCCATACAAGAGGCATCCAATATTTAGGATGTGTTGTCTTGTTTTCGAGATCATCAAATATTTTACGTTCATTAGGCAACATAAAACCAGCTTCAACCAGATGGTCAAGTGTTGGAAATCTTTTTTTTACTCGAGGACTCATCATTCTAAGTGTAATGACCAAACAAAGATTTACGTAACGAATTATTGTACGACGCATAAGACGCCCTCTTTCGTCCTGTGGAATGAAAAAAAGAATAAATAGTCACGCAGATTATATATTGAAATTTTAAAATAAATAAGGAAGAGAAATGTATACTTAAAAGCAGAAGACAGCTGACGGGGATTAACAGGAATATGTTTTTGTAGTAAAGAAATATCAAATCATTTAAGATTTTGATAAACGGACTCTGCAAATTTTTACTACTACTTTTACTGCTATTAGAATTTAAGAACACAAATCAAAACCAACTTAAATGGAAGAACTCAATGAGCCTGTCAAGATCGACCTGGACCAAAAACGCTCCGGTCAGAATTTGTATGAAATTTATTTACCCTTTCAGGGAGGGATAGGGATGACGATCTATTCTGTCATCTCCCACTTGCCTTCATTTGATCTTTTTTCCTCTTAAGAATCTTACTGGCCTCATATTCTAATATTCTTCCCAAAATTGTTTGATACTCTTGTACTTCAAAGGGACTATTCAAGTATTAGGTAGCAAATTTTTGGCCGTTTTAGTTCTCACTTCAATTGTGAGCAATAATAAGCAGATCGTCGACCCCTTCTTCCTTTTTTTTTATTCGGCATTTTTTGGGGAGCAACTGCCTTTTTTTTATTTAAAAATGCTGACATAAGCAACTAATTAACCCCTCCACACTGTCAGCAAGAATAGCAATAGCCTTCTCAGGTTGCTTACGTAATACTTAAATGGTCTACTAGGAAAGATAAAAGAAATGGTTTTCTTGATTACAAAATATAAATATTTTCCAATGATTGATTATAAATTTTACAAAATTCCAAAAGTGAAAATGGAAATTACTGTTGGATGTCAGATGTATTTGACAATTGGTAGGAAAATACTTGACTATAAGCGCTCATCACTATAGTTTCGACCCATCAAGAGTCATCATCAGGCCTATATCAAGTATTTTCTTTACAATTGTCAAATACAACTGACATCCAGCAGTAACTTCCATTTTCACTTTTAGAATTCTTTTGTAAATTTTCCTCTGGCTGTTTCTATATGATAATAAATTTTACCTTTTGCGTAGTAAGCCTAATATTATACTGTCAGAAAATAAATACAAAGAGACAGCAAGCACATCGCACAACTTTCAATAGTGAAAATTTTAATTTCATTTCAATTAGCAAATAAGCTTAATATTCAAGAAATATATAAGCTTTTCAAGAATACTGAATATTTATTTACCTGGCCATGAACCAGTGTTGAAACAAATAAAGCCATATTGTCGGGCCATGGCATAGTGATATACTGATCCCACCATCTAGTAATGACTATAGACACGTAGAAGCCGAGCACGAAAGCAATTGGGATGAGATCACCATAGGTCTGACAGTGCAACACCACCTTCTCGAACACGCTGTAACGTAGACACAGCCGCCGTTGCTAATTCAACAGAGCAACCAAGCAGTAACAATGTCAAAAAGTAAAGTGAAAATGAATATCCAGGATTTTAAATCGCAGTATTAATTTCATGAAATAACCCACCACATAGCGAAAGATTTCCCATCAGTGCATGTTGTCAAATAATGCAATAAATGATTGATGGCTTAAAATGTTGGTCTGTTCCCCCCCCCTCCCTCCCCCACCTTCCAGAATTATTTTATAGAGTTTCTAATAAGAGGCAAAAATATTTTAGATAGAAGGAAGAAGAAACACTTTTTATTTGCATTAAAAAATCATGAAACACAGACATTTATTTAACATGATTGTGAGTATGCTTTTTGTTGGTGACATAGGGCAATGGATAGCACACCGATGCCCCGGAAAGGCTGGAGATCTTGGGGTCGATTCTCGGGACAAGGGGTGCTTTGTCCACCAACAAAAATCATACTCACAATCATGTTAAATATATCTATGAGTAGTTAAGTCCGGGGTATGTATCAAATATATAGATCAGCTTTTGTTAGACTGAGGGCCGCATTAATAAAATATATTGCAATTATAAATTTGTCACCTGATCACATCAGGGACATATATAAGGGAGGGAGGGGGGGGGGGGTAGCGAGGGGGCCCGGCCCCCTCCCAGGGATTTTTCAAATCTGGCTTTTATTCTCCGGTTTTTGTTCTGGAAATTTTGTCTTGTCCGAGTAAAGAGCGAAGAAATTAGTGTTTTAACTTTAATCATTCGATTCTACGGGTTAATATTTACTAAAAGAGTTAGAAGTTTCATTAATTTTACTTTCTCTTACCTTAAAATTTAAAATAATATTACGAAAATTCGAGATTTGGATGAAAATACACATTTTGAGGATCCCTGAGATCGAAAAAGGGCGTCGCTCAAAATGGTCTGTTCGTCTATGAACGAAATATCTCAAGAAAGACGAGGTTGAAATTATTGTATATTTCATTTTAGTACCCCTCCTCCCTCCCCCCCGGCAAGCAACGTGAAGCATTTAAATTAAATTGGCCAAAGAGAATCGTGTTGATCTAATTTAAGTGTTTATTTAAATAAAACTTTGGAACATTTTTAGTTTATAGGAGGGCTTTATTAAAAAATTAGCTCAAGATCACCCCCCCCCCCAGGGCGGATTGGCCACCCCTGTTCTAACGCTTGAATATTGTAAACTCGCGTGAAAAGCATTGAAATAGCAAATCCCAGAAAATTCAAATATTACTTTTAAGATCATTGTCTTGGAAACTTAAAGAGATATTTAATTTTTAAAGCTGATGTTTTCAATTACACCTTTTAAGAAAAATATTATAAAATATTCATTCTAATTTAATTGTTTATAAACTAAAATCATAATTAGGTATATTATTATTATTTACATTCTATTCTCCTCTGATAGTCCAAATCGATATATAGCACTTATTGTAAAATATATAATGGAATACACTAGAAGATTCGGCCAGAGTAATTTATAAATACTGCCTCGCCATCTAAAAAAGTGAACATAATATTTAACGATAGATTCTTTTTGACTGTTTGGAAACTGAGGGGTGAAAATGTAAGCAGTCATGGATGAAATAAAAGCCCATTTTATTTGGCTTTTATTCGTCGACGTATCCGTCGAAATCGTCCTGAAGGAGATCGCGATCAGCGACCGAAACGTGGCAGAATAAAAACGAAATACAATAAAACAACAAACTTTTATTTCATCCTTGGCTCCCTGCATTCCAAGCACCCAAATTTTTATATTTAATTTTTACCTGAATAATAATTTCCAAAAACATCCAAGTCCGGAACAGGTAGCAACATGTGCGGTATATGTTATTGTCATTTTTTATTTATAATTTACTGAAAATAAAAAATACATTATATTATTTATTTAATTTACCTCTTTTTGGGACGGGAATTAACTTTAAAATTTATTTAAATTAAATACAAGGAGTCAAAATGACCTCGGATGCTAAATAAGGCTAAAAAATATACAGACTATGTCTAGCCTATTTATTAGAGGTGGGAGTTTCCAAAAGTTTTGACAGAAAGGGATCCAAATGGGGCACGAGATATTTAAGAATGGAAAGGAGACAATGTTTCGGCTGCCACAAATAAAGGATGCAATTTCCTTATTTTTTGAGATATTTTTAGCACCTATCAGTCCTAGGAGACCACCGACAGAGGGAAGCAGGGGGACCCGAGCTTTTTGAACTTTCTAAAATTAAAAAATTTTGACTCTGAGGAGACTCGTGGTTCGGAATCTATGATATTTTTAAAAATATATTTTCATTATCTTTGACCCTTTAAGTGCTCACTCTTTAGAAAAACAAAAAAAATATTTAGATTAGACTGGAGTCAATATCAGCCCCGGGGCAATGTTCTCGGCGGCCCTGCTAACCCCATTGCTATAAGTTTTCTTTTGTATAGTTTGGACGGAAAGTGATACAGCCGAAAGCAATTAAAGAATATATGGGTATTTTATGGCTGGTGGAATTTGTATCAGGAATGAAAGGTGGAAGAAACGCAGCCAAAATTTTTCTTTAAAAATATATTTCAGCAGCTGACGTTTCGGCTTTGGTTAAAGCCATCCTCGGAGCTGCTGTTGGTCTTCATATAAATATATTTTAAAGAAAAATTTTGGCTGCGTTTTCTTCCACCTTTCATTCCTGATAAAGAAAATATATTTCTTTTTTCACTTTTTTTAATACAATTGTCGACGTTTCGGCCGATTTTTCTGGTCTTCCTCAGACAAATGTTATGTTTGCCTCGAACTTAGAGGTCTTTGAAACTTCTGACATATTGTTAATGAGAACATTCCTCAGATAGCATGACTTCTGATTCAAAAGACACTCTAAATAAAACGTTTGCGGAAATATGTTAAAAGAGTGTAAACAATTTTAAATATGCAACTTTATGCAATATTCACCAAATATGCAAAAATATGCAATATAAAATTTGAACCATAGTGCCAAGGAGGCATGATTCGGATGGAAAATTAGTTTCCCGGGGCGTATATATTAGCAAATAGAATATGCAATTGCAATGGCGTAACGTACGCCCCCACAAACCCCACGATGCGGGGAAGCCCCGGGCCTTGGGGCCATTTTTTGATCACGACATATGCAATTGTTTAAATTTTTTATTTCCCTAAAGAAATCTGATTTTTTTTTTCTAGTAGCCGAGAAACAAGAATAATAAAATGTTTTTTCATATTCTCAAATTCTCCCTAAAAAGCTCCTTCTTCTTCAATTAATTTATTGAATACCTCTCTTGAAAGAATGAATAAATCATATTTAATTCTTATTTTCTTAGTATAAGCTGAGTTCATATGTTATTATTAAATTAATTAAGCCCTTGGAAAATAAGTTGACATTTTTTTTTTAATCTCTCTTGCTTTTATTCAACGATATTGGATCGGTTGTCGAACATCATCCTTCACTAATTTGCTGGTCAAGGCTCAAGCAAACAGTCAATTAGCTTGCACATGCAGGGGCTTGGTCAGAGAATTGATTGCATAATAGTTTTTTTTTTTTTTTAACAGACTTGATTTAGATTTTGATAATTGTTGAACGCTATCTAATAAAGTGATTAATAAAAATCAAAACAATTGATAACAACCTGTATTTAAGAAAAAAATCAACTCCATGTTTTCTGAAAAGATTAGATTAGAATTAAATAAAAATTTATAATATATCCGATCAAAGGGCATGCATGCACGAGATTTTTTGAAAAGAATTTCGTGTGAAATAAAATTAAAAAAAAAATGTTTTTAACTAATTAAGAAAAAACTGATTAGATGTCGGTTGCTTCATGTTAGTCCCGTCTTTTTTCTGTAATTTCCTGTTGAGCTGAAGATTTGAAATTTTATGCAGCCTCTATCAAAATCAATTAGGTATTAACTAAAATACAAGCCTTGGATATGATATATTTTAATCGCATTTAAGAAATAAAGTGGCTGTTATACTATTTAACAATAAGAGGATAAAGGAGCAAGCAGCCAGGTAGTTAGTCTCCACGAAATGAAACTCTCTGTTGAGGAAACTGTTTCCTCTAACAAATAGAGAGTTCTCATTTCGTGGAGACTAACTACCTGGCTGCTTGCTCCTTTATCCTCTTATTGTTAATTGCATTTATTTGGCGATAACCGAGCATTCGGAGTTCTTATTTTGTTACTTTTTTCTCGCTGATCGAGTAGCGAGTTAATTAAACGCCTTTGAGATAGATGTTCTGCATGTAATAGTAGTAGTAATTTGTAATAAATCAATATCCAATACAATGTTCTTGACCTATCTTACATGCTTACTTGAACAATATTTAAAGATTTTATTAAATGAGTGAATAAATAAAAAATCTGATGTGACTGGCCGCACAGCACACAACTTTCTCTTACCTTCGGTAATCAAAATTTGTGTCCTGTGCTTGTCCCACCAGGTTTTTTTGTGTCCAGATATATTTAGTTTCCGCCGATAAATGTGGTGAATGAGAAAAAAGTGTGAGTGTTAAAAAAAAAATGTCTCAAAAACGAAAAGAGCTTGGATTGGAGGTGGAAATTTTATATTTAAGTTAGGTATCCCCCTGGGACGTGACACGAAGCTTTTGAACAAAAGTACTATTATACTAGTTTACTGATGCACTTTTTCAGTTTTTTTCGATTTTCTCAAAATTCGCTCCAACGGTTTTGATTCAATTATTTTTTAGATGCTCTATCAAATGTAAAATATTAATATATTGCCATTGAAATCTTTTAAAGACCACTTTACTCTTGTGCTTCATAGAAATGGTTGCCATGGTAACAAAATATGAATATTTTCCCCCGTTTATAAATTTTACATCTTGAATTTCAATATATCGGCGGAAACTAAATATATATCGACACAAAAAAATCTGGTGTGTCAAGCACAGAACACAACTTTCGATTACCGAAGGTAATAGAAAGTCGTGTGCTGTGCGAACAGTCACACCAGATTTTTTAAATTTTGTTAGTAATTCCGTTTTGTTAGTAATTCTTACCAAACCGTCCACTCCGTGTGGACCGGGATTCTACTGTATTACATAACAGAGTAGTAGATATTTTTGCCCTTTTTAACCTCACTCACCCGAACAGACGAGTTAATACAGTTGCATATCATCTAGGCGCAACCACAAATTATTCCAAACACTCATGTCCATATTTATTTTTGGAACATTTTTTATTATTCAAATGAACTAGCTTGGAAATAGCACTTCTATTTTAATAATAAATCATAAATATTTTAATAGATCATATTATGTATAGTTTAAAAAATTTTAAATGAAAATGAAATGAAATGCAATTTAAAAGTTCATTAATCCAGTTCATAGATACCAGGGGTACTAACAATAATTCTCGATACATTTTATAATTAATGTAATTATTCATAATTTTGATCTAAATATTAAAACTAGACATTAATTTCCTTACGAAACGAAAAATTAACAATAATTATTTTTGGATGCCAGACACAGAAAATGACTTCATAAATGTTACATCTAGAATTCAAAAATAACGTATGTCGGAAGCAGGCGCGTATATAGAAATTTTTTTCGGAGTGGGGCCAAACTCATTTTTAAATATCTCTCCCCCCGCTCCATACTCAAAAATATTTTTAAAATACCGGATATACCCGAGAGGCCCAGGCCTTCTCAAAGACAAATTTTCATTAAATATTTTTTTGATTTAAATTTTTCCGTTTTCACCTGAAACCCAAGGGGCTCGGCCCTCTCAAATACAAAAGTTTTATACCTCGAAATACAAGTTTAATTCGTTCCGTAACCTTCCTCGTAAGTCAATTTGCTCGTATCTCAAATGAGTTAGGCAAGTGTCATTAAATAGACGACCAGTTGCAACTTTTTCGCAGCTGGCCGTTCGTATCTCAAATTTCGATCGTATTTCAAAACAAAACTTCGCTCGCTCGACAGCTCGTATCTCAAATAACAAGTATGTTAGGGCACTCATATCTCGAGGTACAAAGAAGTTCTGGCACTTTGTTCTCTATTGATATTTTATTTCATCAATTTTTTTTGACGTGACAACGTCTTACAACGCATGTGTGTATAGTGGCCGGGTAGGGAGGAATGCACGAAAATGTTTAGCGGCTTGAATATTAATTTTATTCTTATAATTAGATATTTTTGCTCCTTTTATAGAGAAAGTTTTCTATATAATATTTAAATCTGAATTGACCCACACCCATTTTATAAAGGTCAGGGCGGATTAAAGATGGGGGGGGGGCAAATGGAGCGACAGCCCCCTCCGAGAAAAAATTGAAAACGTTTTAAAAACTAGTCATCTAAAGAGATTAAGATTTTTTGTCTAAAATATATTTTTACATTTATTTTAGACTATCAAGTTTTAAATCTCAAACCACGGTGCTAGCATTTGAAGGTAGGCCTATTATTTAAAAAATTTCCATCCCCCAGAAAGGCCCTCCATGTAGATTGAATCTTCCAACCAACCGCCCCCACCGGGTTCGTATCCCGTCCCATACGACAAAAATATATTTAAATTGAATTGGCTACCAATCAATTTAAATAAATAGGGACGGGAAGACCTTAAATAAAAATAAAAATTGCATTAATCCGTCCCTTATAATCAGGGCCGGCTCTAGAATTTTGGCGTCCCGATGCAAAACAGTAATTGACGGCTTACAACCAGGGACGTATATAGAAATTTTTTCGGGAAGGGGGGTTCTGAACTCCCAAAAATTTTTCTGCGGAAAACTTTTTTTTAAATAAACAAAATTTTTGCCGCCCTTCAAAAATTTTTTCTTTCGCGGAAAACCTGTTTTCCGCCCCGCCCGTGAAAATTATTTTACCTTTTTTTTTAGAGATACGGAATTTTTGCCGCCTTCACAATTTTTTTTTTTGCGTAAATAATGGCTCCCCTTATACGGAATCGCCCCGATGCGACGCATCCTGTGCTTACACGTAGAGCCGGCCCTGCTGATAATGGTAGTGA
>JAKCPI010022397.1:0-14395 GCA_023213315.1 Euborellia annulipes | reverse complement strand
TTAATTCCATTTTAAATAACTAAATCTGATGTCGTACTTTTTTAGATACAGATTCATCTGTTCCACTTGTGAGCTTTGTCACAAATTGTCACATCAAGATGAATTCGCATCAAAAAAAGAAACATGAAAAAAAAGAGAAAAGGCTATAAATCTTTCCATTGTGATTATAAAGCATGGGATGATGAGGAGGTGATGATGGCTCATCAAAGAAAAAACCATAAAAACAAAACATATAGAGACTTGCTGAACTCTTGAAATGCGAAATCCCGGATTCGAAACGAAAAATGGTAACCTGGCCGGTAATTCAACAGTAATATAATATTTAATATTGATTAATAACATAGGCGTAGCCAGAAATTTTTGATGGGGGGGGGGGGTAAGGATGATTTCTCCCCCCCTCCCCGACTGATGAAATAGTTGACTAGCCACTCCACCCGCCTTCGCTTCGCCCCCCTGGACCCCCTCGGGCTGGCTCGGCCCCTTCTTAATTAAGTGCCGCAATTTTTCATTCAAGTCGTTTCAGGCAATAAAAAATGCAACATTCTATAGGGACTATAATAGGAGTATCTGTCTATCTGTTATTCTTCTCAAAGGGGGCACCGGTTTTTGTAAAACCTAGGGAGACTAGCACCCGCAAAATATAAAATCACAAAAGAATATTTTCAACTAGGGGATCTGTCGACCTTCAAAAGTCGTTGGGCAAGTGCACTGCATTTAGTCCCTAAAAGAGGATAAAAGTTGGAGACCATGTGGTGACTATAGGCGCTTGAACGATATAACCGTGCCCGACAGATACCCCATCCCACACATTCAAGACATAACTCACTTCCTAATCAACAAACCATTTTTTTTCTTTTTCTTATCACAACATTCCTATGGAACAAAACGACATCGAGAAAACGGCAATCGGGTTATTCGAATTTTTAGTGATGTCATTCGGCCTACGAAATGCAGGTCAAACTTATCAACGGTTTATGCCTCCAAATTTTGGGTGATTTGCCGTTTTGTTTTATTTATCTGGATGACATCCTCATAGCGTCGGAAAATATTGAGGAACATCTTACAACTAGTATTCGAACAATTGAACCAATTTAACATTCCACTTAATTTTGAAAAATGCATATTTGGAGCAACAGAAATCAATTTCGTGGGGTATTTGATTACAAAAGACGGTTTGAAACAACTCTCAGACAAAGTAATCACTGAGCCACCGAAAACAATTAAAAGTCTCAAACGATTTTTGGGAATGATAAACTTTTACCGCCGTTTTCTTCAGCCTCACTACACGAACTCACAAAAGGCCCCAAATCAACTTGACCTACAAGAATGAATACGCGAAGTTTGGCAAAGAAGTCTATGCCCTGCCATCCAATCTCGGATCAAATAAAAAGAGCGGCGGCAATAGCAACTCCACAGAGCGGGGATCAAGTTGCGAAACGACGTATTACGTCTGTAACAGCAACAAGAGAAGACAGCCATGGCCCTTCGCCAAAACGAGAAAATGCAACTGACAGCACCAGAGAATATGATTGAAACGGCTTCACCTACCGTTTCGAAGTTACACTTCAAGTAATTATTTTTTTGAGTTTTTTAAAAATTAATTAATTTTAAATAACTAAATCTTATTTCGAACTTTTTTAGATACAGATTCATCTGTTCCACTTGTGACTTTGTCACAAATTGTCACATCAAGATGAATTCGCATCAAAAAAAGAAACATGAAAAAAAGAGAAAATATTATAAATCTTATTATCTTTATTTAGGAATCGTATTAGACTCCAAACTGAGATGGCACTCCCATATATCCTATTTAGCGAAAAAGTGTGCCCCTTATTTAAATATCTTAAAAGCGATAGCTAACTTCAAGTGGGGTCACTTTTGAACATATACAAGTCACTAATACGATCTAGACTTGAATATGGAAATTATATTTTTGGAAATGCTTCCCGCTCTGCACTAAATCCAATTCAAAGCAATTAGAATATGCCTTGGGTATCTTCGATCGTCGCCCACTAATGCGATGTTAATTGAAGCAAACGAGCCTCCACTGGAATTAAGAAGTGAATTCATGGCTGCCAAATTCTTCCTTAAGCGTAAGGCAAAATTTTTTCACCCAACAATGGAATCTATTGCCTCTCTTGAACGGGCATATGAGCCGGCGGGCCTGGCAAGAAGAATGAACAACAGCCACCAAGATCAACGTTGTTAAGCGACGCCAAGCGGTGCTGAAAATCGGGATAGGTGGCCCCCGAAAAACAAGACCGTTGAACGCCCGCCGGAAGCCATCGATATATTGTATTTAATAAAATTTACATAATAAATTTATAAAGTCAAATGGCCTCAGCAGCCGAAATGACTTTTTGATAAAAAAAAAAAAAAAAAGGGCATATGAGAATACGGCGTTTTGGAATAATTCCGATATTCCATATTTTGTGCGGGTGCACAAAAAATTTTATCAATTCCATTCCCCGGTCCTTAGGATAGGGTTAGATATTGTTAATACTCCATTTAATATTAGGTTGACTGGGCCATATATAAGAGAAGGGGAAAGGTTTCACCACCTGAATTTTTACAGATGGTTCTAAATCTGAGAACTTGGTAGGAAGTGCCTTTCTTAAGTTTCATCTACTGAGACTTCCAAAATACATGTCCAATTTTACAGCTGAGTTAGTAGCGATAAGGGAAGCGTTAGTATATGTCAAGACAAATAGTATTAATTGTGCTAATATAGTTTCAGACTCAAGAGCAGCTCTATCATCTATTTTAAATATCAAGAGAAATAAAAATATTGGAAGAACTCAATTGCAAATAGCCACTATATTAAGTGAGCTCCATCTCAATAGTCAATTTGTTACATTCTCTTGGGTTAAAGCGCACTCCGGGGATCCTAACAATGAACTAGTAGATTATTTAGCCAAGAGAGCGGCTGCGAAAGGACAATTTTTTTATTTTATACACGCTAAAGGAGAAAAAAGATTTAGAAATCATGGCTTCGATAAAATATAAAACAACTCCAGAAAAGCTACAATTAAAAGAGAAATCAGTGACCAAATGCGTCGAATGTGGCCTATACGATGAGATGAGCCACTTCAAGTAATTATTTTTTTTTTTAAATTAATTAATGTTTGGCAAAGAAGTCTATGCCCTGCCATCCAATCTCGGATCAAATAAAAAGAGCGGCGGCAATAGCAACTCCACAGAGCGGGGATCAAGTTGCGAAACGACGTATTACGTCTGTAACAGCAACAAGAGAAGCCAGCCATGGTCCTTCGCCAAAACGAGAAAATGCAACTGTAAGTACTTCGACAGCACCAGAGAATATGAGTGAAACGGCTTGACCTAACGTTTCGAAGTTACCGACGACAATGAAAATGTGAAATTCAACGATATATGTAGGCAATGTCTGTGGCGCGAATGTCCGGTGTCGTTGAAAACGCCCTAAAGCCCCCTACCAAGTACGGTAGTAATCGAAAGAAACACCAAATACTTCACCCTATTGCCAAAGAAGTCTACGTCCTGCCAACCAATCTCGATACGAGAAGAAAACCAGCTGGCAACCCCAAAAAAATTAATGAAGAAACCAAACGGCGAATTACGCGAAAAAATTTGACTCCAACGCCAGGCGGCAGCCATGATCCTTCACACAAACAAGATCATGGATCTCCCATTTCTCTCATCTCTGGCCACCGTTGAGTGCGGACGTGTTTTCGATCGCTCTCCTCTCTCTCTCTCTCGAAATGACGGCAAACTGTATTGTATGTGCCCAATGTGTTTCGTCGAAGGGGATCAAATGTGTTAATTGTTCGCAAAGGCACATCCGAGATATGAAAGCCTTACTGAAGCGGAGATTAATAACATGAAAATACACGGTGTACCTTGGAAGTGCGGCGCCTGCAGGAGTGCATCAATCTCGTAAAAGACATATAGAAGGAATGGAGTTTCGAAGTTACCGACAACAATGGAAACTCATATTTTGGCGGATATGCCCTGTCGACCATTCCTGATTGGAGATCACCAGGAGCTTCAAGTTGAAAAGATAAAAAATCAAGAAAAAGATAAAAAATCACGCTGAAAATATTACTAATTTGCGATTCGTTTCAAGTAAGCATAAACCACACGAAAGAAAACATCTTCGTCCACCAGATTTAAACAGTACAACAAGTGTTTACGTCAGAAACGACCAAGTACGGTAGTAATCGAAAGAAACTCCAAATACTCCACCTATTGACAGAGAAGTCTATGCCCTGCCAACCAATCTCGAAACAAGAAGAAAAAGGGGTACCAGCTCGCAACCCCAAAAAATTAATGAAGAAACCAAACGGTGAATTACGCCAAAAAATTTGACTGCAATGCCAGGCGGCAGCCATGATCCTTCACCAAAACAAGATCATGGATTTCCCAGTTCTTCGACATCATCTAAAAGTCAAATGGGCTATGTTATGGTTACATAGAATGAAGGATAATTCCTCAATGCTGACAAGATGGGCTATAGAATTATCTGAATATAATTTTGAGATAATTCATGGCCCCGGAAAGGAAAACATAGCTGCGGATTACTTATCTAGAAATGGATTGGATAGTAAAGAATATGAAAATGAGAATTTATTTCCAGAAGTAAATTTTGAAAGTAAACCGACCCTTTTTTTGCATAAATGAGAAGGGGAGGGATCCAGTTTAATGAAAATTTAAAAGTTGCTCAAGCAACGGTCGAATTTTGTCTTATGATAACCGAGAAACTAAAGAAAGACCCCCTGTTCTACAGAGAAAACGAGGAAGTTTTTAAAAATTACGAATTTAAAGATAATATATTATACAAAAAGTCTATAGAAAGTGAATGTTTGATTGTGGTGCCAAAAACTGAAATTTCAAAAGTCTTATCACGGATTCATGATAACCCTCTATCTGGTCATCCCGGGATAAAAGGGTCAATAGAGGAGGCGAATAAAAAATTCTGGTGGAAAGGAATGAATAGTGGAATAAAAGACTGCCAAATAGTGCGTCGTTTGTGCAAGGAATAAACCATTAAATAAAAAACTATGTCGAGAGTTGTACCCGAGGCATGCCAGTGAATCATGGCAAGTATTGACTTTGGACCTAATGGGACCCTATCCTAGAACGAGAAGAGGGAAAAGACATCTCTTAGTAATCACGGATATATTTACAAAATGGATTGAGGCTTTCCCGATGACACGAGACACCAGCAACCAAATTATTGAGCCACTAGAGAGGGAACTATTTTCAAGAATTGGAAACCCGCGCACTCTCCAAACAGACAACGGGAGTCAGTTTACCTAGAAAGGTTGGGAAATGGCAGAAAGTCGTTGGGGTTTTTTTTGGCTTTGTAAACAAGGAAGTCATTAAATAGATTGTTCAGTAAAAGTAATGTGTTTTTAATTAATTACATGCACACACAACAGGCTTCACCTCCCGTTTCGAAGTAACCGACCACAATGGAAACTCAAATTTTGACGGATATGCCCTGTAGACCATTCCCGATTGGAGATCACCAGGAACTACAAGTTGAAAAGATAAAAAGTCTCGCTTCACCTCCCGTTTCAAAGTAACCGTCCACAATGGAAACTCAAATTTTGGCGGATATGCCCTGTCGACCATTCCCCCCGATTGGGGATCACCAGGAACTACAAGTTGAAGAAATAAAAAGTCTCGCTTCACCTCCCGTTTCGAAGTTACCGTCCACAATGGAAACTCAAATTTTGGCGGATATGCCCTGTCGACCATTCCCCCCGATTGGGGATCACCAGGAACTACAAGTTGAAGAAATAAAAAGTCTCGCTTCACCTCCCGTTTCGAAGTAACCGACCACAATGGAAACTCAAATTTTGGCGGATATGCCCTGTCGACCATTCCCCCCGATTGGGGATCACCAGGAACTACAAGTTTAAAAGATAAAAAGTCTCGCTTCACCTCCCGTTTCGAAGTTGCCGTCCACAATGGAAACTCAAATTTTTGCGGATATGCCCTGTCGACCATTCCCCCCGATTGGGGATCACCAGGAACTACAAGTTGAAAAGATAAAAAGTTACTAATTTGCGATTTGTGTCAAGAAAGCATAAAACACCACACGAAAGAAAACATCTTCGTCCATCCAGATTTAAACAGTACAACAAGTGTTTACGTCAGAAACGACCAAGTACGGTAGTAATCGAAAGAAACCCCAAATACTTCGCCCTATTAATCAATAATGAATAGAAGAACATTTCTATAGACAGGTTAAAACCAACGTTCACGCTGAACAATCCAGAACAAAGCCCGCAAGAACTACCAAGAACAGAAGAGAATAATGAAGAACAGACGTACAAAATAAACAGACCACAAAGCACGTTCATGCTGCACTGTACGCTTCCCAAAAAGATACTGCGAAGAAGCAGTCGTAAAATCCGAATTGAATATTACAATAATATAAACATTTACCATTTAATCCAACAAATAACAATCCATATACTGTATCTAATACGCTAATGTCCGTCCAACCGACTGTCTGTTCTCTTTGATATCTCTCTCCACAGAATTTTGAGACGAAATGTTAAAAAGGACAAGGCGAGGGTCCTCCGCAGTCGGACGGCATAGCTAGTAAGAATATAAAACTTACATCTCGTCTTAATATCAAAGTTTAGTCATTTTGATTAAACAAAAAAATTTAAAGCTACATTAAAATTGAAGTCACGCTGCATTTTTTCATCCTCATTATTCAATAAGTAGCCAGTCAATTGTATGTGGGCGAGAATATCTTATTAAACGAGATGTGACCTCCTTTAATAGATTATTTTTAAAAGAGAAAAATTAAAAATTTGACTGCCAAAATTCCTTATTATAATTTAGTCGTGACCTATCAGAGTTTATAATTGGATTAAGTTAATAATTTAATTACCAAAAAATAATAAATGAATGACTTTTTGACTTGAGCAGTATTTCACGTAATATAGATCTGGCAACATTGCATTCATCAGCTATCTATTTTAAATCTTAAAAGCCTTCAATTTTATTTTATTTAATACATTACAATGATTAATGCAAATCAGTTTAAACACAATGGACGATTTGCGAGAAAAAATATCGCCAAATGTAACTGACATCGAGAAAAGGCAATTATTTTATGCGACGTTGCCGGACTGGTCTGAGTCTCATTTTTAAATTTTGGCGACTGTCATTTTGAAGAATTTTTTGACTCGTTGTTAAAATATCTTTAAAACCCTTCGGCAGAAACTTTTGATTTTATTTTTAACGTATTCCTCGGAAGTGAATTGATAAAAATATAAGTTTTTTGTTTTTGTATCTATTGCAGAGGTGGCTATATAATTCGATATGTGTGCGTTTCGTCGATATTCCCCATAGACTACATGTTAAATTTCAATTTTTCAAAAAATTGATTACAAGATAACCCTGCGTCAGATCTGCTGCAAAATTTTTATTTTATACGTATTTGATAGTGATTAATAACATATTAAAAAAATTAGCTTTTAATCTAACAAAGTGCTTTAATATCCGAACAACCTTAAATATGGAGAAATAACCTCTTTTAACCTCTCATTCTTTCTTTCCTATTTTTTATTTTTTTTGATAATGTGTTTTATTTTTCTATGCAGTTATTTACACACATTAATTATTCATAACAATCAGTTGAGGAATTATTCTAGCCAACGTCATCAATGAAATTTTTATAAACCTTTTAGAAAAAAAAAGAAAAAAAACGAAAGAAATGAACATGCTTGTTCTCTTTTCTGAAAAGGACAATACAATAGTATGTACGTATCTAGTTAATTATTTATTCCAATAGAGAGAATGTTCTAATTGTTTCTGGGCTTTTTTCATTATGGAATGGAATGCTTTAATGTTTAATTCATTTCTCGCTCTTTTGTTACATGCTCTTTCTTTCTTTCTTTGTCGTGACTTTAAAGTACTAGAAAAAAAAAATATTATTATTAATTAATTATCCAAACAAAATTGTTGTTTAAGTCTCATTGAAGCAAATTTTTGATTGTTTTTTGCTTCACTCCTCAAAGAGAGGTTGAAATTTGATAAATAAGAAATGGACCGTGTTACGCAATTGTATGTCAAGCGCCAGGTACCGAGATTTGAGAAAATTAACATTTAGTTTTTCTGATTTAAATTGTTTTGATTAGATTATATATCTTTTTTTTTGTCAATTGTGCAAGTAAATACTGTAATTATTTCATACATTATCTCTAAAAGTATGACTTATTTAGAGAAAAACAATAAAATATTAAAAATTATTATTGCAAAATTCTCCAAGTCCAATATATATTTGTAAAAATGTTTCAAAGTTCCTTGACACATGATTGCAAAATTCTCCAAGTTCAATATATATTTGTAAAAATGCTTTAAAGTCCCTTGACACATGATTGCAAAATTCTCCAAGTTCAATATATATTTGTAAAAATGCTTTAAAGTCCCTTGACACATGATTGCAAAATTCTCTAAGCCCAATATATATTTGTAAAAATGCTTCAAAGTCCCTTGACACATGATTGCAAAATTCTCTAAGCCCAATATATATTTGTAAAAATGCTTCAAAGTCCCTTGACACATGATTGCAAATTAATCTATGCACTATTTATATTAATAAAATAATTTTAGGTTTATAATTCAAAAATTAAAACGGAGTTATTATTAAAGTTCTTTTATGGTTATATTTAATACTAGTAGCATAGAAAATTTTTATCAAAATTACATTAATAAATTTTATATAGTATTAATATTTTAAAATTAAATACAAAGTGATAACAAAATTTTCTCAATAATTAATTCCTGAATGGAAGTGAACATGGCAACAGTAAATCAAATTTATAATAAAATTGACTTAATATCGAAATCGCACTCTGATCCTCATCTTCATTATCAGGAATAATATCAAATTAAGTACTACGAATCAACGTGTTAGGTACATAAATCATTTTTACAAAATGAAAATTCTGCTTTGAAATATTGTAAAAATAATATATAAATTTTTTTTAGGACATATTTCATAAAAAATACTATTAATTATAGCATTTGAAACAATATTCCATGCTTAACTTAATTTTTAATTTTTTTTTGGCGCTTGACACACTAATGCATAACAGTGTCCATATATACTATACTTAAAAGAGCAAAAACTTTCCGGGATAAGAAATCAATTCTTGAAATAAGGCGGGATATACAGATAGTTTTATTCCATTGATTATAATGACTTTTGTTTTAACTCTCTTTGATTTTAAAGACAATGAAGCGAGAAGAAAAAACATCCCTTTGATTGATGGCGTCGTCGGCGGCTATTAGCTAATCGTCGTCGACGACACATCAAAGCGGTAAAGACGTCAACCTGTCTAGAGAGTGAATGAGTGACACTACAAAAAGATTACCTAACGAAAACAAGTATTTATATATCCCGAAGAGTTCAGATCTTAAAAGTCCCAGGACATTGAATCGGCAGTGGATAATGATGATTTGAGGTGGACTCCTCGGGTGCAAATGATCCAAGTCCAATTGCTCAACAAGAGATTTCTGATGTTGAACGCCATCCTCCTTTAACCCTTTAGTCGCGTCTCCTCTTTCCTCCCCTCCGTTCAGATAGGGAGGCTTCGTCACCCTTTCTTCTTAAAGCCGCTTCACACGGAGGGTTTTCTTGTTATATCGCATGCGATATGACGTCATTTATGACCCTAGCGTCTGATTGCATGGGGTTTATGTTCTTTTTCCAAACCCATGCATCGACCAATCACAGAGTCGGATTTTTCACGTCATCCAACATGGCTGACTTTAACCAAAAAGTGAGGTTATTTGATTTTGACAGCTTACGTTTTATTGAAATATTATATAAGTATAAAAAAAAGGCGACCAGAAGGGAACATTCGGCCATTTCCGCCACCCTTAGATTTCCAAACTCATATTTGAATAAACCCCTCCCTCTGAAAAGTGTGAATATATTAATACGTATTATTATAATTTTTGACAGCTCAAGTTTTATTCGCTGGCTTCAAAAGGAATTTTTTTTTTCATCTCAAAGATTGAATAACTTCTATACAATGAATTTAACAACAGGGATTGTAAGAGAATTCAATTCTCTTTAATTTGGTATATATATATTCATTAAATTTGGTCAAGTTCACATCCATTTAAATTTAATTTTGAAATATCGTAAACATTTTACTTTTTAATCTTTTCTCATGAGAAATAAGCTTCGTCTGTGATATTTTTTGACTTAATTTATCTGCTTATTTATTTATTTATTTTCTTTTGTTTTCTATTTATTTATTTTAGACTTTATTTTGATTGTTTATTTATTTATTGTTTATTTATTTGATATTTATTTTTGTATAGTAGGGTTTTAACTGTTTTTGATGGTAGGCTGGCCGAAATGACATAATTTTCAAGGCCTGGGTGGGGAAAAAAAAAAACTTTTCAATCTTAAGGTTATTATCACTCTAAATAACTTGATTACAATGAATTTAACAACAAAATCTGATAGAACAAGAATTGTAGAGAATTTAATTCTCTTTTGTTTGGTATATAATTCATTCAATTTAGTCAAGTATTTAATTTTGTGAAAAATTACAAGTTCTTTATTATGTAAATATAAAAATTAAAAAGAAGTTTGATTTGATAGAAAGGAAATGACGTTTAAAAGAGAGACAAGCATCATCCACTTGAGAGTAAGTGGTTCATTCTTTTTTGGTTAGGAAAATCAACCGGGTGGTCTCTTTCAAATGCCAGAAGACAGATTTTTTTTTTCTTAAGAGTATGAACACTTAAATCAAGTAGGCTACGGTTATTTGAAGGGATTGGTTTTTTCAAAAAGGAGGAGGTTTGGATTAAAATAAAGGAGGATTATACAAAGATTTTTGTTTTTTTCAATTATGCGTATGCACTTGACTTTTAACTACCACCTTCGGCGGGTCTTGCGCCTTGTTTCGATTCGCCCACTGTTACTCGTCTTCGAGGGACAAGGTTTTTTTTTTATACTACTAATTAAAAAGAACTCTAATACGAGGGCAAGTTCTCGGAGTCACCGCTAGAGCAACGAGGTTCCCGCGCGATTATCACACATCCTTTGTGAGTGAACACGTGGCGCGTCAGTGCTCTAGGCTGCAGGAGTGTGGGTAGTGACAACTCTTTGTTGTTGTTCCCGTGTAGTGATTTGTGACAATGGAAAAAAACTGAGCAGTGATTAAATACTTTGTAAAGAAAGTTATAAAAGCAAAGAAAATTCATGCCGACTTTCAGAGCACACTGGGGGACTCTGCTCCATCATTTTCAACTGTTGCCAAGTGGACCAGCGAGTTTAAATTTGGTTGGGAGAGTTTGGATGGCCAAAAGAGCTACGACCCCAGAATTTATCGCAAAAGTGCATAAAATGGTCATGGAGGATCGTCGACTGAAAGTGCGGAAGATTGCTGAAGCTGTGAGGATGTCTTCTGAACGGGTATTTTATATTTTAATCGAAGAATTGGGTAATAAAAAATTATCCGCAAGGGCTCTTGACATTGGACAACAAACGCACCAGATTAGCCTGGAGGAATCTCATTTTCGAGATGGAATATCGCTGGACCAAATGCATTAGTCTACAGGGAGACTATGTTGAAAAATAAAAGCAAGTTCCGCAGAGGTAAAATACTTAATTCTAGTACATTCCGAGAACTTTTCAAACCACCCTCGTAGTTTAAGATCATATTCAGGACAAACATTCATTTTTATAAATATCTGGCTGCATTCCCTTGTTTCGGGATCTCACCACCACATCCCCCATCTCAGACAGGCCAAGTTCGTTCATACTGTGTCATGACGGGCCGATGCCAGGTCCACGCACATTATGCCCTGACTAATAGTTTAAGATCATATTCAGGACAAACATTCATTTTTATAAATATCTGGCCGCATTCCCGTGTTTCGGGATCGAACCACCACATCCCCTATCTCAGACTGGCCAAGCTCGGTCATACGGGCCGATGCACATTATGTCCTGACCAAGGTTTCAGAAACTCCCTTTTTTATAATAGACAACCCAATATTAAATATTAAAAGAATACGAATATTTATTTATTAAAAGTTTATTTCTTATGGCTCAAAAAAATAAAATAGCAGCTGAGTGGCACTTTTTTCCTAACCTCACATGATAAAGGATCATGTGACGGAATAGGTGGAACTTTAAAACGACTTGCTGCTTGAGCTAGTCTTCAAATGGTAAATAATCCTATCCGGACACCCAAAGAATTATTCAATTGGGCAACAGAAGTTCTACCCAATCTAACGTGTTGCTATTCAACAAATGATGAGCATGATTATCAACGCGTTTTCAAAAGGCTAAAATGATATAAGGGTACTTTGAAGTATCCAATCTCTCTTCAAGAATTGGAAGCAAAGCAATTCTCATTGTATGAAAAAAAAAATTGTAAAATTTTTTCTATTAAGTCTCCTTTTCTAAAAAAATAATTTGATTTAACAAAAATAATTTAAAGAATAATTATATTATATACCACTATAAAACATAGAAAAACGGTATTTAAAAAAAGCGAAAAGAAAGAAAAAATCTTTTCCTAACCAAATAAGGACACGAGACTTGGATATCGCATTCCCTCTCCACTTCTACCACTGCAGGCAAACGCAAAAGAAGAGAGCCGAGGGAAGAGATCAGAGAAAATCATCATGAAAAAGCTATCTATTATCATCCACTGTTCAAGGGGGTCTCTCAGTATTCCGCTGGCCCTTGATCAGTATCTCACTATCATCATATTTCAGTCATCTTCGATGCTGAAACCTTGCCCATCTAGCAAGGGGGGGGTCTTAGGTGAATATACCTGCCCCTACTAGATAACCTCCCTCATTGATCAACTATTCCGAGCAATTCCTAAGTTAATTCCACACTAAATGGGTGTAAAAAGAACCCCTACTTCAAGCAGTATACGATTATGCCAACGGGCCTAAACCCTTGTAACCGGAGGCTGGATGAAAATTGGATCCTCGCCACTGACAACCCATAAGATCATCGTCAACAGAACGGAGACCAATTATTGTAATCAGATAAGAACCATTTATAAAAAAAATGTAAAATAAATAAATATATTGATTCAAAGGTGAAATAAATAACTATTGTAAATGTAACAAATCTTTCAGCAACCCGCGAAGCATAATTATTTAAATTTAATAAAGTATTTTTGTATTTAAAATTCTAAATATTATTTATCTTAATTCCCAACCATCAAAATAAAAATTAACCAAAAATTTCAGCCAAATCAAAAACATGTCGGTCAGAAAGTGTTCGGTTTGTAAAAGAATCACCCATATACCATTAAGAGAAAGATATTGGACAACCCTCCACGTCTACCTGAATTTAGAGCCTTTTGAGGTATACATAGGGTTGTCCAATATCTTTTCTTCTTTGCTAATTTCATAGTAAACGTAATACCCTTATACTTCATAGTAAACCTTCTCGAGAATTGGATGATATATTAGATATTTTGGTTTTTAAACTGTTAGAGAAATAGAAAGCGAGAACAGACATGCCTCTGCCTCTCCCTCCTAACCCCACTTTAAACAGTGAGTGAGAAAGGAACAAATAAAATTGTTCTTTCAGGCTAATTTGTTTTTTTTTTTGTTTTATGCAAATTAATCTCATTTGTATTTTTTTTTTTTTTTTTTTTTTGTTTAGAAATATAAGAGCATCAATAAAAATGTTTTCTCTCTTTTAAACAAAAGTGTGAGTAAAAAAGGAATGTCTGCATCATTCACTAATTCTCTAATGAAGAAATAATCAAATATATGGAAGCAGCCATATAATCTGGACCTCCCAGTGGGTTTAAGAATTCTGGTATGATTATTCAGAGGACAGTTTGGATTTTTAATTGAAGAATGTAAAAATACACTTGTCTTCCAACTTATATTGGGTCAGTAATCTCTTCTCTTTCTCCTTCTTACAGCCTTCATAAAATAATGAAGACTTTTACGCCCGAGCATAAATATAGGCCAACAAGAGGAAAAGGAGGACGTAGACATTGATTTATGATATATGGTGGGAGGGGGGAACAAAAAAAGAGGCTAAATTCCCCCCTCCTTTCTTTCTCTAATATAATACAAATCCGCCAAAGGCAGGCATTGCAACTAGTATTATATAAATATTATAATACTGGCAACAACAAATTTGTTTTTAATTTAAATTTGTACTTATATGGAGAGCTTAGTAGGTGTCTTGAATCACACTTTTTTCCTCCTTTTACTAGGATTGGTATATGGTTGGATACCGCATTAAATAAAGAATAATTCGGCATAGGCGTGCTATCCATTGCACCAGGCCGCAGGACCCGACCTGCACCAATAAAACTCATTCCCCTTTATATGCAGTTAGTCACAACAAGTCACTAGGGATAAACAACAAAGTGCAATG
>JAKCPI010022396.1:0-26126 GCA_023213315.1 Euborellia annulipes | reverse complement strand
GATAGGCTTTGATAAAAAAAATTTCTTTTATTAAATGTTTTATAGATTAATAATTAAGAGATTTAATTATTTTTTTCCGCCCTAATTAATAAAACTTTAAACAATGTTTTAAGACGATTTAAAAAGCATTTTAGCAAAATCTTAATTCATAAACATATTTTAGGCTTAAAATCTAGTCTAAATTTCCATTTTAAAATGCCGAGACTCCTTGTTTAAGGCTATTTTTAAGTTTTCCTAACCTCAAAATCTTCGATAACTTGGTAATTTTTTTTTTTTTCTTTTAAGATCTTAAAATCTGTTACTATTATTAGTTACAATACATTTGAGTTTCAATATTTGATAGAATTAAAACATATTTAATTGATTGATTGATATTTGATATTTAAACATATTTAATTTTTATCAAATCAAACTTAAGTAATTATACAAATGTATTTTTATTTAGCTTATTTTTATGGCTTTTAATTGATTTAAATTCCTTTCAATTCCTTTGGACAATGCATTGAAACTGAAAAAAGGGGTGTGCTTATTAATATCTAGTCCAAATAGAATTCAATGCTTTATTGAAAAAGTAATATTTTGAAAAAAAAACTAACCTCTGACATTTATATTTATTTTCATTTTGTCTGTTTTTCTTTATTCGTGTTCAAATCTGTTTTTTATTTTGTTATATGTAGATTTATTTTATAATAATGATTTATTTTAATTTAAAGACATAAGTAATTGCTGAAATATTTTTTTTATTAAAATAAACCAAAAGCTGTGGCTATGACAAAAATATTTATCTTTTCTTCCTCAGTCAAATTTTGGCTTCTTTTTCTTATTTTTCATAATATTAAATTTTTTCTTATTTTTCCATATTCATTTAAATTACAATAATGTTGATTTGTTCAATTATTTGTATTAATTCTATAAGAATCTTATTAAAAACGATCAAAACAAATTACTTTGACATATAAATAAATTTCTTAATGTCCGCCAGATGTCAGCTTAATGCAACGAATTTGGCAAAATGGTGGAGGTTTTTGCCATGTTGTCAAACTTTATTTGTTTAAATTTCATGTTAGTTAATCTACAGTTTAAATATGTTTATGAATGGAATGTTTACTAAAATACATATTATCGTTTAACAATTTATTAGTTAAAGGATTTTTAAATGCTCTTTTATGAATTAGGCGATTTAAATTTAATCGATTAACTATGAAAAGACTGATGAGTTACCCTAACCTCTCTCTCTTTCTTGAACATAAATGTATGAGATGTAGAGCGTATATAATTGAAAATTCTAAATTAATTTTTATTCCACTTACATGGTTGAAAACTCAAAGGATTTCTCACAATGAATTATTTGTCGAAATCGAAATAATAAAATCTGGCACATTTCGTGAGTCAAATTCTGCATCCCCCCAGGAGCGATGGTGAATGGAGTTCAATTATTTTACAGCTCCTCCCGTTATGAATGAACAACCCCAAATGGGGATATAAAATTTGTTTTTATTTATCATTAAACATGGCATAAAATGAAGATAGCCGGTGATTGACGAGAGGGGACGGGCTTATGGCCTGTATGGAACCGGTCAAATCATTAACCCTGGACCCTGCGTCCGTCTCCATTTGGAGCAATTGATCTTGACGGCCAAATGATGAAGACATCGAGGCGTCCCCCCCGCTGTGCAGGGCGAATTCCTCTTCCTTCAGCCATCTTAATTATCTTGACTGCTTTAGATCATTCATTTCTTCAAGTATTAAAAAGTTTAAATGCTGCCATTTTTCATTTGAACGTGTAGAGAGGCTCTCTTTTATTCTGATTACGAGTTTAATATGATTTTATATATATAATTATATACGATCTACATCTCCTTTTTTTCATTCAAGAGAGGTTAACTCATTTCGTATTTTGAATGTTTAATTAAAAATTAAATCTCACAATTATTATTCTATAAATAAAAAATAATAATATTTAATATTTTTTTAATTTAAATAATTAACTAGAAGGAGGGGAATATTTAAATTATTAAAATTTGCTTAATTATATCTTTAGTTCCTAGTTGACCGAGCTGGAGCTCAGTCGTTTTTTTTTTATAAAATTAGAAAAAACCAAAAAAGTACATCAGTAAAGTACTAGTTCCCGAATATTCCTAAACACGAGATCTAGTACAATTTCATATTGGAACTGCAAATAGTATATATTTAAAATTTGAACAAAGTCGTTAGAGCCGTTTTCGAGAACTGATGAAAACGGATAAATTTAATCTAATGGGGTCTGTCTGTTTTCATATTTAAGATTTCATGGATTTTAATTTCTTGCCTCTTTTAGGAGTCTTTTTTTTTAATAGCTTAATAAATTTTACATAAAAGGAATTATTAAAACAATTGAATGATTTGTTTTGCATTAATAATTATTCACTTGTCTCTAATTTGACTATATTGTTGTAGCAATACTGAAATAAATAATTAAATTATTCTTTTAAAATATATAAAAATTAATTCAATAATAATTATCTTTAAAATTATTTTATAGAATAATAATTGAAATTTTAATTAGACATTAAAACTAAAAGATGCATGTCTCAATTTTCATTCTTACAGATGTAGATCGTATATAAATATATAAATAACATCTTTTTTTTTTTAACACAAATCAGTGCCTCTTAGAATGGTTTGTCTTTCATCAAAGGATTTTCTCTATTTTATTCTCAAGCCAGAATTGGAAAATATAATTATAAATAAATAAACGGATTATCCATACATATTTAAAGGCTTTAAGAAGAAAATTCCATTCTTCCCACCAATGGACGGTGAATGGCCGATTGTAAGCCCCCTGCCCCCCCCCTTCGATTAGTTGCTGCTTCTCCTTCTCTTTCTTAAATTAACTATTGACTTTGCTCATGCGGAGGTTAATTACTCCCCCCCCCCTCAGGAGGTAGTGAAGACAGGCGACAGGTGATCATCACGTTTGATAATCTCTCCCTTTCAAATATGGCATTAAAAAATAAAATTTATTTTTATGATGATTTTCAATCAGATATATAATTGATTATCATCAATTTTCATTTCTTAATTTATAGTTAGAAGACATTCGCATTTAATTTCTAATTTTCACATATAGATTCGCCGTTAAACTTTTTTTTTTAATATTTAACAATTCTAGCTAGACACTAAATGAAAAAAAAAAAAAAAAAAAAAAACGGGAAAGTATCTATAGAGTGCAAAATGTTAATTTCTGACTTTATGCAGAGAATAAATCTCATAATTATTACAAAAAAGAAAAAACTAAAATAAAAAATTCAATAATTTCAATTAAAAAAAATAAATAAAATGTAATAATTAATATTTTAAAATATAATAATAATTAATTATTAATAATAGTAATAATTAATTATTAAATAGCACGTCACTCAATAAGTCCCCAGTCTGACACATAGTTGGCAACATTGTTGACAGACCCACGTGATTAGTAGTACCAACCTTCAAACAGTACGTCTCGAAATTTCATGACATTCGGGCTGTTAGTTTAGAGGTTAGAGTCTTTTTAGTGACCCTAGTGTTTGTAATTTTCAAGTCAATAGCCGGCCATACACGAACGGTTATTTTTGACGGGCCAAGCCCGCACGTCACTCCCGTGGGTTTAACCCTCGGGACTGACCTGCCGGCCAAGGCCTGTCTGTCGTCCACTAACGTGCAGGTCGCGTCCGCCAACAAACCCACCCGCGGACTTCACCTGTACGTGTGTGGTGTAAACCCGCGGTTTTTCTTCCATTTCTCGCGGGTCTGAGACCTTTCATGCATGCTCGATGGCGAGAGTGACGGGCCACGGGTTTTTCAACATAACCTAACATTTAGGCGGCCATTTTTATTAGATTTTAGTTTTTATCTCTGAATCTGTCTCTGATATATCATTATAACCTATAAAATTAATGTAATTAGCTGATATATCATTATAACCTATAAAATTAATGTAAAATAATTAAAATAAATTAATAATTATAATTATTATAATAAATTAATAATTATAATTATTAAAATAAATAAATAATTATAATTATTAAAATAAATTAATTATTATAATAAATTAATAATTATAATTATTAAAATAAATAAATAATTATAATTATTAAAATAAATTAATAATTATAATTATTAATTTATTATAATAATTATAATTATTAATTTATTATAATAATTATAATTATTAATTTATTATAAAAATTATAATTATACATTGATTTTATAGGTTATAATAATATATCAGAGACAGATTCATATCAGAAAAATGGCCGGCTAAATATTAGGTTATGTTGAAAAATTAAATTAAAATAAACCTGTCAATTTTAACTGAGGGTTTGGCCTGCCAGCTAGATCCGCCCGTGTGTGTGCAAGCGTCAGGCCGCGATTCTGGGGCTTTGCCTGCTGTCCGATAGTCCCGCCACTAACGTACAGGCCGCGCCCGCGATTTTCCAAGAAAAAACCGTCACCTGTCAAAAATACCCGTTCGTGTATGGCCGGCTAATGGTTAGAAAGGAATTTGGTGTGACGTTTTGAATTGCTTCACCACCCACCGTTCTCCGTTGCCCCCCAGCGACTACTAGCTTTTTGCAGACGAGAAAAAAGATGCTCCAGGGAAAGAAATTTGGCTTAAAGATGAAGAAGTGATGGCCTATTTTGAGAGACAAAAGGGCATATAAGGGCATCAAAAAGGTAAACGAACGTTGGAATGAATGAATGTAATTAACACAAAAACGAAGAGATGTAAGAGTATATATATATATATATATATAATGAAAGTTTTTCTTTCTAACCTTATTATTTAACAATTTTGAGAGGTAGGCCAAACGTCCCATGGCACCTGGGAATTTGACCGAAAAGATCTCCAGCCTTTTCGGGGCATTGGAATTTTAAGTTTAGAGCTCAAAGGGCCCGGGCTTCGAGAATACAGCCCTGTAAATGGTCTCAGGTGGTGGAAAAATAAAAAAAAATTGTATTTTGTGGTAAAGCTGTTAAAAAAAAAACTTGTCACGTAACACCTCCTGAATGAATAATCACAGAGGGATGAACATTGTTGATTTAATATCAAAAACTAAAATAAATGATAATTAATAAGAAAAGAAATAAAAAAAGAGAATTTGATTTATTCATTCATTCATTGCAAGGTGTCAATATTATAAATTCGTTGCCAACTTCGCTCTTCTCTCACGTCTTCTGTTTAAATAAATAAATAAATTCTTCTCTTGTGAATCAAAGAATAATTTATAAAATAAAAAAAAAAAAAATAAAATAACGGATTATTTTTAAAATTAAAATAAACAACAAAGTTGTTAAATTTTTCTTCTCAAATTTAATTTTTTTTTTTTTTAACAATAAATTAATTTAAATAATTTTTTGTATATTTTGAAATTAATAATTTTTGTTAATTTAATTTTATATAAATTAAATTATAATTACCCTCTTTCTCTTGTTGTTATTAATTAATTATATCAGGCTTTTAGCAAGAAATCAATCACTTTAATAAAATATTTCTATCTCTCTCTTTTTGTTGATGTATGACTTGAAAATTTTCACTATTAAAATCGCCACAGGGTTATTAATATGTCCGCAATTAATTATTATTTTTCGTTGTTCATTAACGATGCTGGTCACGTTATCTTTAGGTTATTCTCTCTCTCATTCTCTTTTTGTTTAGAGAAAGGACCGTGAAATACTCTTTGCATTTCGATTGTTGACAATCAACCACTAGAGTCAAAATGTCTTAAACAAATTAAAATATTAAATTAAATTAAAAATTAAAATATCTTCAAAACTATTAATATTTTCTAAAGTCTTTACTAATGCACTTTTTCAGTTTTTTTTTTTTTTTCCGATTTTCTCAAAATTCGCTCCAACGATTTGTTTTAAAATTTTTTAAATCAACTATTTTTTAAATGCTCTTTATAAAATTTGGTGTTGATAGCTCCTGCTGTTGTCACTCAAACAAAAAACTGGCTTTCTCTCATTAATAACATCCAAGATTATAGAACAATTTTGTTGAAACTTACAAATTAGATAGAGTTTATAAACTTTTGAATTAAAAAAAAAAATTTGATGGTGACGGCACCACGCGTTTGTCTGCTTTTTGCACTCAAACCCATTCTGAAAACGATAGCCTGACATGTGAAAGGAATAAATTATACCGGACGCTGGCGCCATCCCGGGATTATCAAAACGTCACTTCTATCATCTCGTAAAGATGATAAATAATGATAAAAAATATTAAAACTAAAATTTTTTTATTAAATCAATTCGTAGAGTAATTCCTTGTTTTTTTTTGTTTTTTTTTATAAAAATCTAGAGGTGAATGAACTTTTCATTGAAACTAGGCCAAGTTCAAATTTTATTAGGTAATAAAAAAATAAAATTTAGTCTCATTTTATTTATGACTTTGATGACGTATTGCTTTCTTTTGTTTGTTTGTGTGCCTGAGTGGATTTAATTTGTTGCTTTTAAAGTGAGATTATTTTGATTTGAGCCTTCTAGAGGTTACCCTTCTCTCATTCTCTTGCCACCACTCCGAGATTCAGTACAGCTTGGCATTGCTTAACATTAATAATCTTTATTGCTTTTCTGATGAAGGAAATAGAAAAATCAAAATATACTCTTGAAATATTAATTAATTTGTATAAACAAAATTGTTTTATTCATCATTCTGAACAACTTTTGTTTAAAAGAAATTTCCCAATTTGAACATTTAAACAATCATCTAAGGACAATGTTTTCAGGTTGCTTAGTAGATAGATTGCCAGCCAGACACAGCCGTCTGGGTGCCTTGCTATTTTGGGCGATGACGTCACTCCCCATTGTCGTCTTTTATGATCTCGTTGGCCTTGACTAGTTGGCTTGCACTCGATCTCCTTTCTCTTCCGCTCTCATTATAATTGAAGATATGAGTGCAAAAGCTAGATAATAATAAAATTTTTGAGAAAACTTTTTATTAAATTTGTAGATTATTTGAATAAAATGTGAATGTATTAATGAATGTGCATTTACATATCGATTTTCAGCGCTACAAGGTTGAAATTTTATATTTAAGTTAGACATCCCCCCCTCTCGCATTTCAATAAAAATAAAAATTAATTATTACGTATTTTCTTTGATGTCTAAAAAGAAAAAAAAATATTTTTTGTTATAAGAATAGAGTAACGGAAAGAGATTTCAATTTCATTCAATTGAACGGAATTTGCATTCAAAGCTCTCAAAAAATTCCAGAAATAAAAGATTCTTTTAAGTAGACAAATAGTTTTTTTTTTTTTTTTTTTTTTTTTTTTACATTCTAAATTCTTTTGTATTTTAATTAAATCTCTTTGAGAACAAAAAAAGCCTTTTTTTTGCAATTTGTCTTGATTCTAGAATATCAAGAAATAAAGAATAACTTGATTACATATATCAATTAAATTATAATTGATCGCTCTTTCTTTTGGTTAAAAAATAGAATTAATTAAAGAATAATGTTCAATAATTAGTTTAATTTTAATTATAAAAACAAAATAGGTTATTATATATATTTATATACGATCTACATCTCTTAGAACGAGGAATGAGATCTACATATATAACAGGGGAAATATAAACAGAGTATTTAATATAATTAATATTAAATATTCTAAAAGAAAATTTTAATTAAATTATTTAATATTTCATAACAGAATGAAATTAGATATTTAATTTTATTCAATTGTTTGATTAGAGAATTAATTTATAAAATCAAAATTTAATTCTTTTTTGGATTTTTGTTTAAAACATTTATAAATCACTTAATATGTTATTTAATATAAGAGTTGAATATTTTATCGGAACGAAATTTTATCAAAAAGATATTGAGGTTATATCTTAAGTCTAGAAGATGCAAAAAAAAAAAATAAAAAATTCTTGTTATTTTCTATTGAATCATAAATTTGACAATACTACCAGATTAAATTATCATGAAATTTATAAAATTTCGATTTTATAATTTAATTATCTAATTAAACAATTGAATAAAATTAAATATCTAATTAATTCATTAAATAAAGATTTTTTTTTAGAATTTTAATAGTAGGTAATTGTATTAAATATTCTAAATAAAATTTCCCTGTTGATATTTTCACTGTTTAGTAATTAACCAAAGAGATATAATAATTCATCCCTCGTTCCAAGAGATGTAGATCGTATATAAATACATATAATAACCTCTCTTCTTTTTATAATTAAAACTATTTATTGAATCTTATTAATTAATGAATTCTACATTTAATTAGAGGAAAGAGGGGGATATTATAATTTAATTGAGGTAAGTAATCAATTCATTGTTATTATTATCGCTCCCCGATTTCCCTAGAATGATTAGCAAAAAGGAGAAAATGAAGGCCCTTTTTACTCTGAACGCCACAATAGGCAGCCAGTCACATGTTTTAATTATTAGTCCCCTGCTCAAATAGAAGAGGTGTCATTTAATTGTTCCTTTTGGCAGCAGCAGCAGCTTCTAATTGCACGACCCGCCTCCAAATATGGCGAGCAATTAACATCGTCCAGGAACCTTTTAATTGGTTAAAAAAACGTGTTTTAATAATAAGGACCTTCGAGTGTGAATGAGCGAGGCAGTGAGTAGGTACTGTTACTTTTTGAATTAATTAAAATATTATTTTCAAGTTAAATTGAATTAAAAAAAAAAAAAAATAGAGGTGTGATATGCATCATCGCAGATGCATGACCTTTCAGCTACGTGAAATATTGAAAATTAAATTTTATTTTTTTTTAATCAAGAAAAAAAATTTTTTATCTTCTTATATTTAATCTCTTAATAATAACAATTTAAATATCAATTTACTTATTAAACAGCCATTTTGCTAAAATTAATTATAAATTAATTCGTTCAATAATTAATTTTAGCCAATAAAGAATTTGCTTATTTTTTTTTTATTTAAATAAAAAAAAAGAGATTATATGTATATAATTATATGCGATCTACATCTACTAGTTTCAGATCCTTGATTCAGATGAGGAAAGAGAGAGACAGAGGTTAACTCATCTAATTAATTATTATAATTAAATTTCTCTATTATTAATCTATAAATTAAATTTTATATTATTTATAATAAATAACTTAAAATGTAAACAAAATTTATTAATGTATTAAAAAAAAAAAAATTAAAGGGATGTAGGCCTATAATGGCGTAGCTTTATCATTTTACCAACTTTTAAATAAAAATCCCTTTTGTGAAATTTGGTCCAAGACTGAAGATAAAGATTTTAATTATTGCATCTGAGAAAAATGTTATATATATATATATATATATATATCGATCTACATCTCTTAGAATGAAAACTGAGACATCATCTTTATTAAAACTCTCAATTATTATTCTATAAAGATTATTTATTATTGAATTATTTTTTTTACATTTTAACAGAATAATTTAAAATTATTGTTTATTATTAAATATTTCCTCCTCGTTTTTCATATGAAAATTTTGATAGGTTATTTTCATTCTTATCCGATTAGTTTTTCCTTTAGTAAGTTAAAAAAGTAAAAAAAAGGCATTAAGAAATATTTATAAATTGTTTCAATTGGTGGTATAACTCGTTATTTTTATCTTTTTAGAGAAAGAGAGAAGGAGGGTTTTGGTCCAGTGGCGAAGCGGACGCCATGCTGTGCGAGTCTCAATCCGTTCAATTTATTTATTATCTCCAAGCCAACGAACGTTGCAGGTAATTGGGCACCACTTTAATTTTTAACAATCACCTTTATTATCATTATCATTTTTATTTTTTAATAATTTGTTTGACATTTATATCGTTGAAATTTATAAGAAACATGATGGTTAGAATAAAAAAAAAAAATATATATGTTTATGTGACATGACATTAAAAAAAATAAAATAATAATAATAATAAAATAAATCTCTTGCAACAAATAAAAATAAATTTTAATTGCTTTGAAAATTGTCTACTATTTTTTTCAAAATGGGTCCTATACTCTAAAAATCTGGTGTGACTGGCGCACAGCACACAACTTTCTCTTACCTTCGGTAATCGAAAGTTGTGTTCTGTGCTTGTCACACCAGATTTTTTGTGTCGAAATATATTTAGTTTCCGCCAATATATTAGAAATTTAAGATGTCAAAATTATAAACATGGGAAAATATTTATATTTTGTTACCATGGCAACCATTTCTCCTATCTTCCCTATGAAATACAAGAGTAAAGTGTGCTTCCAACAATTTTGAGGGCAAAACGAGAATATACATTTGAAAGAGCATCTAAAAAATAATTGATTTTTGAATTTTAATCAAAATCGTTAGAGCGAAATTTGAGAAAATCGAAAAAAACTGAAAAAGTACATCAGTAAAGTACTAGTACTCTTTGGCCGATTTTGATTAAAAGCTTATTTTTCCGGTCCCGGGGGGTTTTTAACTTAAATATAACATTTCAACCTCCTAGCTCAATTCCTTCATGCTTAAAATTGAACACACACACACACACACAGACACACACACACACACACACACACACACACACACACACACACACACACACACACACAAGACCATGTCGCGAAAACCACTTTTTTGGATTCAGGGGACCTCAAAACGTGAAGATCCATCAAAATCTCGACATCGAATTTTTGACATGAATCCAATACTTTCTCTCTATATATATATTACATATATACATAGGTAAGAGAAAGTAAAAACTTGGTAAAAATAATAATAATAAAAAAAAAAAACACTATTAAAATCCGTTAAGTAATTTCGACGTTAATTCGTTTTAAAAGAAAATAATTAAAACATTATTATGGCGTTCTAACTAAAAAGTGCCTTCATTTTATTCTTTTTGCTAATTATTCAAGCGAAATCGGGGAGCCTTGATAATAACAATAACTTGATTACTTACCTCAATTAAATTATAATTTCCCCCTCTTTCCTCTAATCAAAAATATAATTAATTAATTTGTCAATAAATAGTATTAATTATAAAAAGAAGAGAGGTTATTATATGTATTTATATACGATCTACATCTCTTGGAACGAGGGATGAATTATTATATCTCTTTGGTTAATTACTAAACAATGAAATTTTATTTAGAATATTTAATACAATTACCTACTATTAAAATTCTAAAAAAAAAAAAAACTTTATTTAATGAATTAATTAGATATTTAATTTTATTCAATTGTTTAATTAGATAATTAAATTATAAAATCGAAATTTTATAAATTTCACTGATAATTTAAAAAAGGAAGGAGCACGGTACAATATATATATTTTTGTTTAAAAATAATAAATCAGAATAAATACAAAAATCTGGTGTGACTGGCGCACAGCACACAACTTTCTCTTACCTTCGGTAATCGAAAGTTGTGTACTGTGCTTGTCACACCAGATTTTTTGTGTCGACATGTATTTAGTTTCCGACAGTTGGGTACAATTGAATTCAAGATGTAAAATTTATAAGTATGGGAAAATATTTATATTTTGATACCATGGCAACCATTTCTCCTATCTTTTCTATGGAGTACAAGAGTAAAGTGGTCTTCAGAAGATTTCAATCACAAAATGAGAATATACATTTTAAAGAGCATCTAAAAAATAATTGATTTTTGAATTTTAAAAAAAAAATCGTTGGAGCAAATTTTGAGAAAATCGAAAAAAACTGAAAAAGTACATCAGTAAAGTACTAGTAATCTTTGGCTGATTTTGATTAAAGCTTATTTTTCCGGTCCAGGAGGGTGTTTAACTTAAATATAAAATTTCAGCCTCATGGCTCAATTCCTTCATGCTTAAAATTGAACACAGACACACCCACACACACACCCACACACACACACACCCACACACACACAGACAGACCATGTCGCGAAAACCACTTTTTTGGATTCAGGGGACCTCAAAACGTGAAGATCCATCAAAATCTCGACATCGAATTTTTGACATGAATCCAATACTTTCTCTCTATATATATATTACATATATACATAGGTAAGAGAAAGTAAAAATGAGTAAATCACCAGAGGAAATCTCGAGCGACTACACACCCACTTCCAGCAGAAAAGTTCCCTCTGGATGACCGAGATAGGGTTTAAGTTTTTAAGGGTGCCAGAGACCAATGATTTTTTCTTTAGCTTGCAGGATCCTCCGGGAGACACAGAGATATGGGCCCTCATATTTAGGAAGCAATCTTGTCAGCGGCAGATGAGAGTTGGGTGGTTCTCTTCATCACCAGGATGGAATTTATCGGGCCTTCTACGAAGATTATATCTTCGACTTTGATTGACACTAGCATGGAGGGAGTTTTCCTCTGCTAGGTGATTGACTTTGGGGAATTTTACTAATTTTCTTAACCCAAAGTTCTTGGTTTTTTCCTCCATCAGTTTAACAGATCGGTTCAAGAGGTCGAAGCTCTCTTGTAGATTCGTGAACGAAAGAATTCAGGGCAAATTGAATTTACCCAATTTTTGGTGGGTCTTCCCCAAGGTTAGTAGAAAGACAAGGTTGTCTCATACGGAGTGGAAAATGGTGGGGGTTTTGGCAGATGACGTCACTCGAATCCAAGATTCCCTAGTGACAAACGTTCTGAGTGCATATAGCTATTTGATATTTTGTGCTTCACATTACACATCCTTTAATAAATCGATTTGGAAATTGTTTTATCATTTTTGCTTATATTGGAGGTAATTAATTGAATGTTAAATCAAATAGTTAAAAAATATATATTTGATTCTAATCATAACCTTTTCATTTGTGTGTTTGTGGGTGTTAATGTTGGGGTAGATAAGTTATCAAAACGACCTATTCGACCGTTAGATTTTTTCATTCCTTCAACCTGGCCGGCATTATCAGATAAAACGTTTTTCTAACAAACTTTGCAACCGCCCTTGCATATATATCAATATATTATAATAAAATATTCACACTAAGTACAAATAACAATTTTGACTATTAAAATTTTTTTATACAATTGCGAATATGAAATAAACTTGATTAAGAAATTTGAATTGAATTTTTAATAAATAATAATAATTATGAAATAAATATTAATATAAATACATTTTTTTTAATATAAAAATTATAAAATATTTTTTTATAATTTTAAACTTTGTTGAAATTAAATTTAATAATTAAATTATTTATTAATAAAGGGTTAGATGGCTAATTGAAAAGTATCCATTTCATATAAAAATAATTTTGAAAATTCCTTCTTCACCATTTTTTTTTTATGAATCGTTAATAAATTCGATTAAATTTTTGTTAAAACGTTAAATTTAAAATTTTTTTATTCATTCATTGTATACTTTGCTGCATATATAATTTTATTCACTTTATACTAATTTTTATACATTTATTTATTTAGGGAGAAAAAGATTTAGAAATCATGGAGTTAATAGCTTCATTAAAATACAAAAGAACTCCGGAAGAGCTACAAGTAAAAGAGGGAACAATGACGAAATGCGTCGAATGTGGCCTATACGATGATATGAGCGACTTCAAGTAATTATTTTTTTGAGTTTTTTAAAAATTAATTAATTTTAAATAACTAAATCTTATTTCGAACTTTTTAGATACAGATTCATCTGTTCCACTTGTGACTTTGTCACAAATTGTCACATCAAGATGAATTCGCATCAAAAAAAGAAACATGAAAAAAAGAAAAATATTACACTTCCTTTTTCTCATGTTTCCTTTGCAATTTTAAGGCCTGGGATGAGAAAGTGATGATTACTCATCAACGAGAAAGCCACCAAACAAAACATATTGAACTTGCCGAAATCTTGGAATGCAAGTGCGGGTTCAAAACAAAAAATGGTGACCTGGCCGGGAAAATCCAGTAATATAATATTGATTAATAGCATAGGCGTATTACAGAGAACTTTGAATGCCTTGGAAAAATATTGTAAAAACAAACTACAAGTAAATACAAATAAATCTAAGATACTTATATTTAACAGATCAGGTCATACACCAAAATGCACATTCAAATACAATGATAGTAAACTTGAAATTGTAAAAGAGATTAATTCTCTCCCGGGGGTAATATTTAGTACATCGGGGATATTCAGGGTTAACGCAGAAAATAGACTTTTAAAAACAAATTCAGCCGCGGCAAATGTTAGAATTCTCATGAGAAAAGTCAAAATCTCATCACATGAGGAGAGAAATAGTCTCTATAAATCCATTGCTGTACGCCTCAGAAGTTTGGGGATTGGAATGTGATGAGATAATAGCAAAAAGTCAGGCAAGGTACTTTAGGAGTCTCTATTTCTTGGAGGGGAGCACACCCGGGTATCTTATCAGTAGGGAATTTCAGCTGAAAAGACTAATTACTTTCGAGTTCAAACGAACTCTTGCCTGGCTAATTAAAATTCTTGAAATGCACTCTAGCAGATTACCGAGAATTTTTTACAATAAACTCCTCGGACTTAGTTCTGCGGGGGCCGAGTAAAAAATATAACTGGGTGGACCAATTGAGAAATTTCTTCGTAATTTTGAATGAGGAGGCTCTCTGGCAAACCCAGGATCCAAAAAGTCTTAAAAAAAATATTTTGAGACTCACCGAGGCTCTGCACGAACATTTCTTTAGGGAAGATTCTTCGAGAATTAAGGAATCTAAATATGCCCCTTATTACCAACACATAGACTACTGTCAGGGAACCATTTTATCTATGCGACACTCTATTCGCAAAATGAGGTAGGTTTACCAGGCCCGTCTGCAGAATGATTTATTTTTACTTTGATGGAACAGCGCACCGGTTGAATCCAGAGGACTATTGCCCGATATGTAATTTAAAAATCTAAAGAAACGCTAACACATATAATTTATGAATGCCCTATATACCGGGGTCCGCGTGCCCAAATCATGTCGAAAATGCAGTTGAGATCAATGCAAGAAATCTTAACCCCCACGAACGCCACAGGAATCTGTTTTTTGGAGGGAGCCGTGAAACTAAGGGCTTTCGCTCTTGAGGATTGAGTCTCTGTGCAGGAGTGTGATTTTGGAATGTGAACAGGGAATCCCTGTCATGAGCAAAAGCTCAAATACTGTAAACTAATAAAAAAAAATAATTGTGTGGTTTTAGTGAAACCACGATGCAAGTGAAACTTTTTTTCGGATCGTAGGCGTTTAACTGAAAATTTTAGAAAATTATTCAATTAAGGGTATTCAAATCGCGTTTTTAATCTTAATTTAATAATTGGAAAATGGGAATGATAATGGGAAATCAATTATGTTAAATTAAAAACCGAGAAAAATATTTATTTAGTATTTTAATCATTTTAAATTATTTTAAAAATATTATATTATATCAATTTAAAAATAAAATAAATAATTAAATCTCACAATTATTTTTTTATAATTCGTCATATATATTAAATTTCAACTTTCCTATTTTTGTCGTCATGGCTTGTGACGTCATAACTTGTAGCGTCACAGCCTTTGACGTCACGGCTTGTAACGCGACATGCTGATAGAGAAACGAAAAAATTTGTGTCGATCAAAATAAAGTTTCACTTTAATAAATAAATACTAATTTTTATACATTTATTTATTTAGGCAGAAAAAGATTCAAGAGCATGGAGCTAGCTTCATTAAAATATAAATGTATGCGGGAAGAGCTACAAATAAAAGAGGGAACAAAGACGAAATGCGTCGAATGTGGCCACTATGATGATATGAGCCACTTTAAGTAATTATTTTTTTTGAGTTTTTTAAAAATTAATTAATTTTAAATAACTAAATCTTATTTCGTACTTTTTTAGATACAGATTCATCTGTTCCACTTGTGACTTTGTCACAAATTGTCACATCAAGATGAATTCGCATCAAAAAAAGAAACATGAAAAAAAGAGAAAAGGCTATAAATCTTTCCTTTGTGATTATAAAGCATGGGATGATGAGGAGGTGATGATGGCTCATCAAAGAAAAAACCATAAAAACAAAACATATAGAGCTTGCTGAACTCTTGAAATGCGAATGCGGATTCGAAACGAAAAATGGTAACCTGGCCGGTAATTCAACAGTAATATAATATTTAATATTGATTAATAACATAGGCGTAGCCAGAAATTTTTGATGGGGGGGGGGTAAGGATGATTTCTCTCCCCCTCCCCGACTGATGAAATAGTTGACTAGCCACTCCACCCGCCTTCGCTTCGCCCCCCTGGACCCCCTCGGGCTGGCTCGGCCCCTTCTTAATTAAGTGCCGCAATTTTTCATTCAAGTCGTTTCAGGCAATAAAAAATGCAACATTATATAGGGACTATAATAGGGGAGTATCTGTCTATCTGTTATTCTTCTCAAAGGGGCACCGGTTTATGCAAAACCTAGGAGACTAGCACCCGCAAATATAAAATCACAAAAGAATATTTTCAACTAGGGGATCTGTCGACCTTCAAAAAGTCGTTGGGCAAGTGCACTGCATTTAGTCCCTAAAAAGGATAAAAGTTGGAGACCATGTGGTGACTATAGGCGCTTGAACGATATAACCGTGCCCGACAGATACCCCATCCCACACATTCAAGACATAACTCACTTCCTAATCAACAAACCATTTTTTTTCTAATTTGGACTAACTCGGGCTTATCACAACATTCCTATGGAACAAAACGACATCGAGAAAACGGCAATCGGGTTATTCGAATTTTTAGTGATGTCATTCGGCCTACGAAATGCAGGTCAAACTTATCAACGGTTTATGCCCCAAATTTTGGGTGATTTGCCGTTTTGTTTTATTTATCTGGATGACATCCTTATAGCGTCGGAAAATATTGAGGAACATCTTACAACTAGTATTCGAACAATTGAACCAATTTAACATTCCACTTAATTTTGAAAAATGCATATTTGGAGCAACGAAATCAATTTCGTGGGGTATTTGATTACAAAAGACGGTTTGAAATAACTCTCAGACAAAGTAATCACTCGAGTCACCGAAAACAATTAAAAGTCTCAAACGATTTTTGGGAATGATAAACTTTTACCGCCGTTTTCTTCAGCCTCACTACACGAACTCACAAAAGGCCCCAAATCAACTTGACCTACAAGAATGAATACGCGAAGTTTGGCAAAGAAGTCTATGCCCTGCCATCCAATCTCGGATCAAATAAAAAGAGCGGCGGCAATAGCAACTCCACAGAGCGGGGATCAAGTTGCGAAACGACGTATTACGTCTGTAACAGCAACAAGAGAAGACAGCCATGGCCCTTCGCCAAAACGAGAAAATGCAACTGACAGCACCAGAGAATATGATTGAAACGGCTTCACCTACCGTTTCGAAGTTACACTTCAAGTAATTATTTTTTTGAGTTTTTAAAAATTAATTAATTTTAAATAACTAAATCTTATTTCGAACTTTTTTAGATACAGATTCATCTGTTCCACTTGTGACTTTGTGACAAATTGTCACATAAAGATGAATTCTCACCAAGAAAAGAAACATGAAAAAAGAGAAAATACTATAAATCTTATTATCTTTATTTAGGAATCGTATTAGACTCCAAACTGAGATGGCACTCCCATATATCCTATTTAGCGAAAAAGTGTGCCCCTTATTTAAATATCTTAAAAGCTGATAGCTAACTTCAAGTGGGGTGGGCATCCACAGTCACTCTTGAACATATACAAGTCACTAATACGATCTAGACTTGAATATGGAAATTATATTTTTGAAATGCTTCCCGCTCTGCACTAAATCGATTCAAAAAATCCAATTCAAAGCAATTAGAATATGCCTTGGGTATCTTCGATCGTCGCCCACTAATGCGATGTTAATTGAAGCAAACGAGCCTCCACTGGAATTAAGAAGTGAATTCATGGCTGCCAAATTCTTCCTTAAGCGTAAGGCAAAATTTTTCACCCAACAATGGAATCTGTTGCCTCTCTTGAACGGGCATATGAGAATACGGCGTTTTGGAATAATTCCGATATTCCATATTTTATGCGGGTCCACAAAAAATTTTATCACTTGTTGGCAATATTCCAATTCCCCCGGTCCTTAGGATAGGGTTAGATATTGTTAATACTCCATTTAATATTAGGTTGACTGGGCCATATATAAGAGAAGGGGGAAAGGTTTCACCACCTGAATTTTTACAGATGGTTCTAAATCTGAGAACTTGGTAGGAAGTGCCTTTCTTAAGTTTCATCTACTGAGACTTCCAAAATACATGTCCAATTTTACACCTGAGTTAGTAGCGATAAGGGAAGCGTTAGTATATGTCAAGACAAATAGTATTAATTGTGCTAATATAGTTTCAGACTCAAGAGCAGCTCTATCATCTATTTTAAATATCAAGAGAAATAAAAATATTGGAGAACTCAATTGCAAATAGCCGCTATATTAAGTGAGCTCCATCTCAATAGTCAATTTGTTACACTCTCTTGGGTTAAAGCGCACTCCGGGGATCCTAACAATGAACTAGTAGATTATTTAGCCAAGAGAGCGGCTGCGAAAGGACAATTTTTACCAGAAAGTACGCCTTGGAGGGATATAGTTCCTTTATTTAAAAAGAATTGTATGATAAATGGGCTCTAGCTTGGAATTATACATCAATGACTAAAGGTTCCGCCCTGGCTTCTCTCAAAAAATAAATCCGCTATCCCCTGGTTCAGGTTCTTCCCTCAGCTTTCAAGGAGCGAAATCACTGCTTTCAATAGAATAAGGATAAATCATTCTCTGAGTAGAGCACATCTCCATAGGTTTTCTAATACATCTTCTCCATTTTGCTCCTGTGCATTAACCCCCAGCTACCCCAGAACATTTGATACTCTTTTGTCCACTGTTCAACTGTACTGAAAGACAGAATATTCTAGAAAAAATAACACCTAATTTTAGAGATCCTCCGTCGTTATCAAGAATAGTAAAACACCCTAATCACCAAACCGTTAAATTAATTATGCAATTTATGTCCGTTACACAGCTCAAATTTTAACGTGAACTTTTATTAATGTTAGTTTTAATATGTTATTTTATCAATGTTGTTATATTAATGTTATTTATATTATGTTTTTATATTAGTTAGTATTATTTGTATTATGTTATTATATTAGTTTTATTCATATTATGTTATTGTATTAATGTTTTTGTTGTATGACTTATTGATATTATGTTTTGGCTTTTGTGGTGGTGTGGTTGTGTACACTGATTTTGTATAATTTTATTTATACGTATATTTTTTGTAATGAACAATGTTTATATAAAAGGTTTTGAAAATTCCTTCTTCACTATTTTTTTTATGAATCGTTAATAAATTCGATTAAATTTTTGTTAAAACGTTAAATTTAAAATTTTTTTTATTCATTCATTGTATACTTTGCTGCATATATAATTTTATTCACTTTATATTAATTTTTATACATTTATTTATTTAGGCAGAAAAAAATTTGAAATCAAGGAGTTAATAGCTTCATTAAAATACAAAACAACTCCGGAAGAGCTACAAGTAAAAGAGAAGAAAATGACGAAATGCGTCGAATGTGGCCTATACGATGATATGAGCGACTTCAAGTAATTATTTTTTTGAGTTTTTTAAAAATTAATTAATTTTAAATAACTAAATCTCATTTCCAACTTTTTTAGATACCGTTTCGGGTGTTCCAGTTGTGACAACATTTTGAACTTGCCGAAATCTTGGAATGCGAGTGCGGGTTCAAAACCAAAAATGGTGCGCCAATATTGTTAGTAATTAATATTGTTGTAACAATATCGTTCTGTTGTTTAGAAATAAATAAACAAATTTTTCTCGTTCTCGCTTTTTAAACCACGCTCTTTATTTTACATCTTTTTTAAACTCGTCCATCACGCAAACCGCAAACCTCTCCTTATTATAAAATCACAGGTTATGGGCCCAGAGAGGAAAAAGAAGTTTAAAAGAAGTAAATTTGAAAAATAGATATTTGTTGTTCCAGTATAAAAATTTGCCAATACGTGCTGTGAATAGGAAAGAGAAACGAGAATATCAAGTAAGTCGTCGATAATTATTTGTTACGTTTCAGCACCCCTTGAACCCGGGAGGTGGTTAGTTCGCGCGACCCTGAGCGCTACCATCCCCGGGTGGGGGATGCGGGAAGGGGAAGAAATGGAGGAGAAATTTAGGGAGAGACAGGCAGTCAGTCTCGAGTGGAGTCTCAAAAGAGCAGTGTGCACGATGTAAAACAGTCTCCATTTAAGTCTCCAAGAGAGTAGTTGTAAGGATTGCGCCCCAGTCACCCCGAAGCGTGGGTTCAACCCATCATTTAAAATAAATAAATATTTAAAAGAAAATTAAACGATTTTTATACTTTTCAATAACCCCCCCCCCCCCCCCCATAACCTGACGGAAACAAAGGAAACCTGCGAATCGAGGAGCACAACAAGGGATTTTCACCTTCTCTAGATCAGCCGCTCGGTCATTAGGAGGTGGAAAAACGTTACATATTTAAATAATTATTAATTAGAAGAAATATAAATATTTATCAAATAAAATAAAATAAAAATGGTCGATAAATTAGATATTTCTGCAATTTGCAAATTTGTTGCATATATAATTTTATTCACTTTATACTAATTTTTATGCATTTATTTATTTAGGCAGAAAATAAAGCATGGAGCCATCGATGGAATATAATATAATGCAGGGAAAAAAAATAGAAAAAGGAACAATGACGAAATGCGTCGAATGTGGCCTATACGGTACGAGCCACTTCAAGTAATTATTTTTTTGAGTTTTTTAAAAATTAATTAATTTTAAATAACTAAATCTTATTTCGAACTTTTTTAGATACCGTTTCGGGTGTTCCACCTGTGACTTTGTCACTAATTGCAACAATAGAATGAATGAACATCAAAAAAAAAAAAGATGACTAAAAACTAAAGAAAGACCCCCCTGTTCTACAGAGAAAACGAGGAAGTTTTTAAAAATTACGAATTTAAAGATAATATATTATACAAAAAGTCTATAGAAAGTGAATGTTTGATTGTGGTGCCAAAAACTGAAATTTCAAAAGTCTTATCACGGATTCATGATAACCCTCTATCTGGTCATCCCGGGATAAAAGGGTCAATAGAGGAGGCGAATAGAAAATTCTGGTGGAAAGGAATGAATGGTGAAATAAAAGACTATGCCAAATAGTGCGTCGTTTGTGCAAGGAATAAACCATTAAATAAAAAACTATGTCGAGAGTTGTACCCGAGGCATGCCAGTGAATCATGGCAAGTATTGACTTTGGACCTAATGGGACCCTATCCTAGAACGAGAAGAGGGAAAATACATCTCTTAGTAATCACGGATATATTTACAAAATGGATTGAGGCTTTCCCGATGACACGAGAAACCAGCAACCAAATTATTGAGCCACTAGAGAGGGAACTATTTTCAAGAATTGGATATCGGCGCACTCTCCTAACAGACAACGGGAGTCAGTTTACCTAGAAAGGTTGGGAAATGGCAGAAAGTCGTTGGGGTTTTTTTTGGCTTTGTAAACAAGGAAGTCATTAAATAGATTGTTCAGTAAAAGTAATGTGTTTTTAATTAATTACATGCACACACAACAGGCTTCACCTCCCGTTTCCAAGTTACCGTCCACAATGGAAACTCAAATTTTGGCGGATATGCCCTGTCGACCATTCCCCCCGATTGGAGATCACCAGGAAGTACAAGTTGAAAAGATAAAAAGTCTCGCTTCACCTCCCGTTTCCAAGTTACCGACCACAATGGAAACTCAAGTTTTGGCGGATATGCCCTGTCGACCATTCCCCCCGATTGGGGATCACCAGGAGGTACAAGTTTAAAAGATAAAAGTCTCGCTTCATCTCCCGTTTCAAGTTACCGACCACAATGGAAACTCAAATTTTGGCGGATATGCCCTGTCGACCATTCCCCCCGATTGGGGATCACCAGGAGGTACAAGTTTAAAAGATAAAAAGTCTCGCTTCCCTCCCGTTTCCAAGTTACCGACCACAATGGAACTCAAATTTTGGCGGATATGCCCTGTCGACCATTCCCCCCGATTGGGATCACCAGGAGGTACAAGTTTAAAAGATAAAAAGTCTCGCTTCATCTCCCGTTTCCAAGTTACCGACCACAATGGAAACTCAAATTTTGGCGGATATGCCCTGTCGACCATTCCCCCCGATTGGGGATCACCAGGAGGTACAAGTTTAAAAGATAAAAAGTCTCGCTTCACCTCCCGTTTCCAAGTTACCGACCACAATGGAAACTCAAATTTTGGCGGATATGCCCTGTCGACCATTCCCCCCGATTGGGGATCACCAGGAGGTACAAGTTTAAAAGATAAAAAGTCTCGTTTCACCTCCCGTTTCCAAGTTACCGACCACAATGGAAACTCAAATTTTGGCGGATATGCCCTGTCGACCATTCCCCCCGATTGGGATCACCAGGAGGTACAAGTTTAAAAGATAAAAAGTTACTAATTTGCGATTTGTGTCAAGAAGGCATAAAACACCACACGAAAGAAAACATCTTCGTCCATCCAGATTTAAACAGTACAACAAGTTTTTACGTCAGAAACGACCAAGTACGGTAGTAATCGAAAGAAACCCCAAATACTTCGCCCTATTAATCAATAATGAAAAGAAGAACATTTCTATAGACAGGTTAAAACCAACGTTCACGCTGAACAATCCAGAACAAAGCCCGCAAGAACTACCAATAACAGAAGACAATAATGAAGAACAGACGTACAAAACAAACAGACCACAAAGCACGTTCATGCTGCACTGTACGCTTCCCAAAAAGATACTGCGAAGAAGCAGTCGTAAAATCCGAATTGAATATTACAATAATATAAACATTTACCATTTAATCCAACAAATAACAATCCATATAATGTATCTAATACACTAATGTCCGTCCAACCGACTGTCTGTTCTCTTTGATATCTCTCTCCACAGAATTTTGAGACGAAATGTTAAAAAGGACAAGGCGAGGGTCCTCCGCAGTCGGACGGCATAGCTAGTAAGAATATAAAACTTACATCTCGTCTTAATATCAAAGTTTAGTCATTTTGATTAAACAAAAAATTTAAAGCTACATTAAAATTGAAGTCACGCTGCATTTTTTTCATCCTCATTATTCAATAAGTAGCCGGTCAATTGTATGTGGGCGAGAATATCTTATTAAACGAGATGTGACCTCCTTTAATAGATTATTTTTAAGAGAGAAAAATTAAAAATTTGAATGCCAAAATTCCTTATTATAATTTAGTCGTGACCTATCAGAGTTTATAATTGTATTAAGTTAATAATTTAATTACCAAAAATAATAAATGAATGACTTTTGACTTGAGCAGTTTTATAGATCTGGCAACATTGCATTTATTAGATATTTATTTTAAATCTTAAAAGCCTTCAATTTTATTTTATTTAATATATTACAATGATTAATGCAAATCAGTTTAAACACAATGGACGATTTGCGAGAAAAAATATCGTAAAAAAAAAAAAAATGTAACTGACAGCGAGAAAAGAGTATTATTTTATGCGATGTTGCCAGACTGGTCTGAGTCACATTTTTAAATATTGGCGACTGTCATTTTGAAGAATTTTTTGACTTTGTTGTTAAAATATCTTTAAAACCCTTCGGCAGAAATTTTTGATTTTATGTTTAACGTATTCTTCGGAAGTGAATTGATAAAAATATAAGTTTTTTGTTTTTGTATCTATTGCAGAGGTGGCTATATAATTCGATATGTGTGCGTTTCGTCGACATTCCCCATAGACTACATGTTAAATTTCAATTTTTTAAAAAATTAATTACAAGATAACCCTGAGTCAGATCTGCTGCAAAATTTTATTTTATACGTATTTGATAGTGATTAATAACATATTAAAAAAATTAGCTTTTAATCTAACAAAGTGCTTTAATGTCCGAACAACCTTAAATATGGAGAAATAACCTCTTTTAACCTCTCATTTTTTCTTTCCTACTTTTTATTTTTTTTTTGATAATGCGTTTTCTTTTTCTATGCAGTTATTTACACACATTAATTATTCATAACAATCAGTTGAGGAATTATTCTAGCCAACGCCATCAATGAATTTACCAAAAAAAAAAAAAAAAAAACATGCTTGTTCTCTTTCTGAAAAGGACAATACAATAGTATGTACGTATCTAGTTAATTATTTATTCCAATAGAGAGAATGTTCTAATTGTTTCTGGGCTTTTTCATTATGGAATGGAATGCTTTAATGTTTAATTCATTTCTCGCTCTTTTGCTACATGCTCTTTCTTTCTTTCTTTGTCGTGACTTTTAAAATTACTGGAAAAAAAAAATATTTATTATTAATTAATTATCCAAACAAAATTGTTGTTTAAGTCTCATTGAAGCAAATTTCTGATTGTTTTTTGCTTCACTCCTCAAAAGAGAGGTTGAAATTTGATAAATAAGAAATGGACCATGTTACGCAATTGTATGTCAAGCGCCAGGTACCGAGATTTGAGAAAATTAACATTTAGTTTTTCTGATTTAAATTGTTTTGATTAGATTATATATCTTTTTTTTTTGTCAATTGTGCAAGTAAATACTGTAATTATTTCATAAATTATCTCTAAAAATATGACTAATTTAGAGAAAAACAATAAAATATAAAAAATTATTATTGCAAAAAATTCTCCAAGTCCAATATATATTTGTAAAAATGTTTCAAAGTCCCTTGACACATGATTGCAAAATTCTCTAAGTCCAATATAATATATTTGTAAAAATGCTTTAAAGTCCCTTGACACATGATTGCAAAATTCTCTAAGTCCAATATATATTTGTAAAAATGCTTCAAAGTCCCTTGACACATGATTGCAAAATTCTCTCAAGTTTAATATATATTTGTAAAAATGCTTCAAGAGTCCCTTGACACATGATTGCAAATTAATCTATGCACTATTTATTTTTAACCGCTTCTTGCATCTATTAATTGGGATTTTTTTTCTTTATAAGTCCATAAACTCTTCTATAATATGAATGTTTTGAAAAAATCCAAAGAAAAAGAAATAGAACTTATCTATATTTCAGAATTACTGTAGCTTTTTTTAGTAAAATCCCTTTTAGGTTTATAATTCAAAAATTAAAACGGAGTTATTATTAAAGTTCTTTTATGGTTATATATAATACTATTAGCATAGAAACTTTTTATCAAAATTACATTAATAAATTTTATATAGTATTAATATTTTAAAAATTAAATACAAAGTGATAACAAAATTTTCTCATTAATTAATTCCTGAATGGAAGTGAATTTGGCAACAGTAAATCAAAGTTATAATGAAATTGACTTAATATCGAAATCGCACTCATTCTCATCTTCATTATCAGGAATAATATCAAATTGAGTACTACGAATCAGCGTGTTAGGGTACATAAATCATTTTTACAAAATGAAATTCTGCTTTGAAATATTGTAAAAATAATATATAAAAAATTTTTTTAGGACATATTTCATAAAAAATACTATTGTTGAAACAATATTCCGCGCTTAACTCAATTTTGAATTTTTTTTTGGCGCTTGACACACTAATGCATAACAGTGTCCATATAAACTAACTTAAGAGCAAAAGCTTTCCCCCGGGACAGAAATAAGGCGGGTTATACAGATAGTTGTCATTTCTAAAGAATAGTTTTATTCCTTTGATTATAATGACTTTTGTTTTATCTTTCTTTGATTTTAAAGACAATGAAGCGAGAAGAAAAAACATCCCTTTGATTGATGGCGTCGTCGGCGGCTATTAGCTAATCGTCGTCGACGACACATCAAAGCGGTAAAGACGTCAACCTGTCTAGAGAGTGAATGAGTGACACTACAAAAAAAGATTACCTAACGAAAACAGAAGTATTTATATATCCCGACGAGTTCAGATCTTAAAAGTCCCAGGACATTGAATCGGCAGTGGATAATGATGATATTTGAGGTGGACTCCTCGCGGGCAAATGATCCAAGCTCAATTGCTCAACAAGAGATTTCAGATGTTGAACGCCATCCTCCTTTAACCCTTAGTCGTCTCCTTCTCCCCCTCCGTTCAGAGAGGCTTTGCCACCCTTTCTTCTTAAAGCCGCTTCATACGGAGGGTTTTCTTGTTATATCGCATGCGATATGACGTCATTTATGACCCTAGCGTCTGATTGCATGGGTTTT